>QEPC01015736.1:2560624-2592238 GCA_003113815.1 Sphenodon punctatus | reverse complement strand
ACTACTCAGATGCTGGGGATTTTCACTGTGGCTTTGTAAAAAGAAGCTCAAGGGTGGCTCTGTAATTGTGATGTATTTGGAAAATTCTGTGTTAAACGATCCTCCAACCAGCACTTCCTCTTCTCCATAGCACAGCACGGTGTTGAGGTCTAGTCGGAGTACACTGGCCTGTGCTATAAATTATTTGGGAATGCTGGCTGCCTCGCGTACTGGGAGGGTCAGGTAGATTACACTTGATTAGTCAGCTGGGTCAAGAGTCTTGGTACTGATCCATTCCTAGCAGTAATACTTAAGTACCAGCATGACAAGTTGAAGTCACAGCGGAGAAGGAAGCTTCACTTCAAATGTCCTTGTGACTGTCAGTTTAATTCAGGCCTGCAGAAATATATATTACTGTGGCCCGTTGTTTTTATGGCACAAAATCCAGGCAAGTGATATAGTTTATTGTTCATGAAATTAGGCTATACTGCTAGGGCCAAATCTTGGAACTGTAGAAGACAGCCTTAAAAAGAGCAGTAGCCACTTATGACTGCATCATTCAGCAAAGACTACTGATCCTGCCAGTTTTCTAGGGCCAGCCTTAGTATTTATTTGTATGCCCCAGGGTGAAATGAAATTCATGGTCCTCGTAGCTCTGCCTCCCCACCCCCTAGTCATGGCCTTTAACAGTTGCAAGTCTGGTGCTTTCTTAGGAATAAAGAATTTATTTGTGCAGACCCTCACTCTAAGAGTGAGTGTTCGATGGGCGGGGAGGGGCTGGTGCTGTGTGTGTGAGAGTGAGGGGGCTGGTTGATTGGGTATGGTGAGTGAGAGGGGGCTGGTTGAGTGGGCTTGAAGGGTGAGTGGGAAAATGGTTGGGTGGGTATAAAGGGCGAGTGAGAGGCTGGTTGGGTGTTTGAGAGAGGAAGATGAAGAGAGGAAGAAGTGTACATGTGCTGAGCAGCGGTGAGAGCTTCCGAGGGCCTCCAGTGCTTACCAGGAAGCAAATGGTTAGGATGGCTAGTGCTTACCAGGAAGCAAATGGATAGGGCAGGGAGGCAGACCCAGCAGGTCAACCCAAGCGCTTTGCAGATGGGTGTGTACTTCTCCATCCACTTGCAATATTCCTTCATGACTGCCAGGCCCCACCTCCGTCCCTTATACCTCCAGGTGGAGTCCAGGAAGCCCCTGTCACCTCCAGGTTGACCGGTCCATCTGAAGGGCACCTTCCAGATGTGCACCATGGAGCAGGCTGGGGTTGCCCCAGGGCAGCCCACTTTGACGTGCTCTACAAGATCCCGGAGCACACCATTAAGAGCAGGCTGACTGAATGCAGCACTGCTGCCCGTCTGTTGGAAGGATCCATGGTGTCGTTCGCTGCCTGACCATCTGTTGCCCTGTTTAGCACCGTGGAGTCTCAGGCACCAGCTTAGAGAATCAGCTGAGCACTCACAACTCTATGGTGCAGGGGAAAGGGAGGCCGTGTGAGTGGACCATGGCCTGGGAACACAACCTGTCCATCTGATGTGGACCTGAAAGGAGCTGGTAACTGATCGCCCCCAGAGCAGCTCTGGGCCCCCCTTCGGTCTGAAAACACCCAATGAAAGTGAGGAGAGACACTACGATAACAACACAATAGCTATTTTTGTAAAGAAATCAAAACCAGTCACATGTAAATGGAAAACAAAGGAAGTCCTGGAATCTATAAAACAACAGAGAGGGTTTTTTTTTAAGTAACCAACCTAGAATGAGTCCAGTTTCTTTTTGCTGTTGTATTTAAATACATGTGCACATACTTTTTAAAAGTACCCTAACACTTAATTTTGCTTTCAGTTGTATTTTTTTTTATTATTTGAATTGCATATGGTTCTGTGATAGGATGGTTCAGAAAATCATAAAGTGTTCCTGCCTGTAAAAACAATGTCCTTTCTTGTTAATGCCAAGAATGCTTTCCCCCCAAACACTCATTCCCTGCTCAAGACACTGTAGCCGCTAATGAGGAAAACACTGCAAGTACCTCATTCAAATGTTTTCCTTTGTTTATCTACAGGGAGTTTACTCCGTAATAGCAAAGAATCCCTGAGTATCAATGAGTCTGAAAGTGCTCATATTCTGCCAAGAATAAATTTGTAAAGCTTTGTGTGCCAGCACTTTAAATTAATCTAAAATAATGCAAAGGGGACTTTGTCATCTTGGAAGGCTTTTTACAACATCGTCACTATTGTCTCAATTAATAAGAGCATATCATTGACACGGCATCTATGCTCTGTTGCTTGTTACAGCTCCAAAGGATGACACCCCTCCAAGGACGTACATCTGAGATAATAGGAGTGGCTGTGCACGCACACAGGAATTGTATATATTTTACCTGAAGCTTTACAGTGTACTGGTTTGGAAAACTGCTCTGCTTACTGGCAACTTCTTCTTTGAATACCACTTTGTGCCCAATGCTAATCAGTCCCTTCAGATGACTTACAGAGTAGATAGTGCATTAATTTGGCATGCAAATTGACAGACTACCTTTGATGGTGGAACAGATTAAAATACCCATGCTCACATTTCAGTTTGATACATAAAACATAAGTAAGGCTGTAATCCTCCCTTGTGCCTTAATGCGGGCACAGAAATCTTCCCATTACCCCCCTGCTGAAGGGTGTTTAGAATCTATAACTATCTTGAATTTAAGAAATAAAATAAAATCCCAACCCCTAAACAAACTTTCATGCTTTCCAAAATACTATTATTATTTTTCAAAAATTTCTAAACACCGGCTCTTTAGTCACAATTCCAGCCTAACCTTTTTATTGTGAGAGGCAGTTTAAGAGCTGTTCTTTAAATAAAATAAAAAAATAAAAAATAGCCCCACACAGGCCAATTCCCATGAAATATGCACGTTTCAAGTTTGTGTTTCTGTAGGGCCAAGGCCACTGTGTTTGTTCTACATATGTGGAATCACCAGATTGCCCAAGATTCCCGTTTTTACAGGGGGACGCTGCATTATTAAGCACCCGAGGAATATAATGTAACTATTCAAACTGCTTAAAATATTTCGTAACCATAAATTATTATCCCCAAATATTTTTAGAGCAGATAAAAAGAGTTGTCAATTCTGCATAGTGAATGCCTCATAAGGGGCTCATTTATGGTTGAAAACTGAATAAAAGCAGTAAATTAAGAACAGACGTAACCATAGAGAAGCTGTAATCCACTGCAGATTTCCTTGGTGAATGAAGTATTGTTGTGTGGATTTATCCTCCTTGCTTGTACAGTTAACCAGTCACATCTGTGACCAAAAGTGCTGTCTATGCACACAGACAAGTTGGGTTCAGTAACCCCAAGGAGGTGATCACATGCTGCTTTACACTGTATTGATAAAGTGCAAAATAAACTGCCCCGACTGTTTCATTTGGGCATGCTATGTTGAAGGGCAGGTAGAATATTGAAGCTGAGCTCCTGTGAACTGTGGACATGAAAGGAAGCAGCAGCGGGTTTTATATTGGCCAATGGTAGGTTTTGTTTACAGGCAGGTTACAACAGCCCTTGTCACTGACTCACAGGATTAGTGTTTGTGCTTTCTGAACATAATAATGGATAGGGGCTGCTGGAGCTATTCTGTTTGTGAAGGGAAAGCCACTTGTCATAAATATTCATCTCCTGAAGTGTAAATAGCTTTATGGGAGTGTAAACTGTTGCGAGTTGCTTGATTCAATACTGTTGTCTCTTCTGTAATGTTTGCCGCCCATACACATAATGAACCTGCAAGGATGTCATGTAGACTAGACGGGGAGTCAGTTTAGCCCTTATTGCTGTTTATTTAGTTGTGTGATTACACACCAATCAGATAACTGATTTTCTTTGTCTCGAACAAGCTATAGGACGTTCAGTACAAGTCATGTCTCTCCCGTTGTTTCTTTGCTCCTTATAGGACTCCATCTTATGGCAGGACATTAATTTTGATTTCACGTCTGGAAGAGGACCTCTGTCATAGGATCTCAGCGCCATCTTATTAACCCAGGACATGACAAAACTTGTAAGTTTCTTTTCATTACCATTCTTTAGCGCTGTTTAATTATAAGGAATGTTTCTTATGCTGTGTAACATTACATAATAAATAAGCTTTTTTCTAACTTAGGCCACAATAAACTTTGTAAAAAAAAAACAAGGGGAAAAAAAAACGAGAGAGAAAGGTTACTACTTAAGATGGTGGGAGAATCTCTAATCTTTAAACAGTATTTACACAATGTAGAAACCAGTGGGTAAAGGGGCTTCAATAGGACCATTCTGAAGTAAGAGGTTTGTGGATCACGACCTTAATATTAATTATTGGGGTATTAAAACACAGTATTATTTGCACCTTATTGTTATAGAAAAATGTAATAATGTAATAATTATAATCCTCTTATTGTGAAAAGACTGTTGTATTGTCTGAATATTTTAGAGCAAAGCGTCATCAAAGAGTGTTAACAGAAGTGGCGGAGTGCTGCCATCACAACGCAACCCAGATCACGAACCCACTGACAACATGGTCTCGACCAGGTCTGGCCAGCCAACAAATGTGCTGGTGACTGGGCTGCTTGGGAGTGTGGGGAGGTGCTGCGCCCAGTGCCCTGCCTTCTACCATGACAGTCAGTCAGGGTGGCCAATGATGGTTGTCATGGCAGCCGGCCATGGTGGACCCGATCCGGGCTGGGTCACGGTGGACCATAACAAACTTTATAGTCTGCTATAGCCTGCTTTGGCCTGGTCAGGAGATGACATCCCGGGCTATGATCCCAGATGTCTCCAGGACCACGGTCTGGGCTAGCCACCAACACACCCAGCAGCAGTCCCGGGCCAACTTTTGGTGGCCAGCCAACAAATGTGCTGGTGGCTCGTGCGTCTAAGCAGGCCACAGCAGGCCACCATCACATTTGTTAACACACAAAGTTACTGAGCACTGAAAAATCTCTTCTATATATGCCCTCTTACAACCCTTTATGTATATTATTTGCTGCAATTGTGTATGCACATGCATGCAAGTGCATGCATATATGTTGAAAAGTTTGTCAGTGTGGTTTTGGTAGCTAGCGTGTAGGAGTTAGAGCTAGGGGACTTGGGTTCAAGTCATGGCTTGGCAATGGGGTTCATGGGTGACCTTTGGTAAGTCACTCTTTCAGCTTGAGATTGAGGTGTGATCAAATATTTGATCAATTTTGACCACTCAAACCAAATGAATGCTTTCATTCAGCCCCAAGCCTGTTGTTATGGGGGCCATAGGGAAGATACTGCCCTCTGTGCATTTTTTTTGCTGCCTCCTTAGAAATATTTGAATTGTTAAATATTTGTTATACTGAACAATCAAATATACATCTTTTTTTTCTTATTTTTTAAAGAAATAATTTAAATTTTTTTTTAAAAAAAGGCTTCTGATTGGGAATGCATTTTTAACCAATTACGTGAGCTTCGAAGGCAAGTACAGTTGCCCCTCTTCTCATACAGCCTTCTCCCCCCACTGCCCTACTCCTGAGTCAATGTACTGTGTGTCTGCTCCACCTCATTATTGCTGCTGGTCTAGAGGACAGCATTCACAGGAAAAATCAATAGAAATAGGTATAGATTTGTGTGTATGCACATATACGTATATGGGTATTTTCAGATGTGACGCTGGCATGAATTAATCTGCTTGAGCATGGATTAATCCGGATGCCAGCATCACATTAGAAAACAGCCACCAGATGTTTCCACAGTCTGGTTCCCAACCTTGGTAGAGTTTAGCCTGGTCTGTCACTTGGGGAAATGACAGTCCAGGCTAAGCTCTATCATGGTCAGGAGCCAGCTGTCAGACCCAGAGTAAAGCAGGCTATCACATCTGATAGCCCGCTTTCCTTGCTGTGGTCCGTAGTGGCGGTGCGCCATGGTAACCGTCATTGGCCACTATAGCTGCCTATCAGCCAGGGGGGAGGGGCGCTGCTTGTAGTGCAGAGGCGGGGATGTGCAGATGCATATCTGTGCATCTCCCCACTTCCTCACTCTTCTTTCGTGGCTAGGCCAAGTCTGACCCAGAGTGGCCTGCAGCAGTCCGTGGCCATGGTGGGAAACGTCAAATGTATAAGTACCCAGACATATTGATTTTATCTTTCCATTTTTAAAATATATATTGTAAGCCACCCTGGGCTGTCTGATGGTAGAAGGGGTGGGGTATTAAATTGAAAAATAAATAAATAAATAAATAAATAGAAATATGAAAAGGAGTTTTTTCTGGTAATATACCCTTAGCTAAAGTTATACAAATATTAGTAATATAACTACAAATATACAAATTGATAAAGAGATGAGATATAAGCACAGAGTAAGTTAGATTTAGGGGTGTATATGTGTGTGTTCTGTTTGTTAGGAATTCTTTATCAGATTATACAACTTTAATTAAGCATAAGTTTTATGCCGCCAGTGCCAAACCAGGCAAAATAGCGTCAACAAAACTTGGGTCCTTCACAGCCAAGACCTCTCAGAAAAGTGTGAAAATATATATTATGTTTGACTTGACCCTAAAGTCAGTGCTCCAGTTTGAAATTACTGTCATCGCTTTGTAATGGGAAAACTTGTGTGCTTCGTTCACCCCTGTCATAAGAGGGCACAATGTCATTGGCTCCAGCCATTTAGGGCAGAGGTGTATGGGCCTATTGTTCATCGATAGTGTTTGTGTTTGGTTCTGAGATGATGGGTGATTTCAGACGTTACGGGGCCCTTTGGCCCCGTACCGAAACCACCGGCTTCGTTCCCCGCCGGGGTCACCCCGTAACGTCACAACAGACGTGCCGGGGAGATCCTGGCGGGGAAACTGGGAGGGGCCGAGGCTGCGCAGCGCAACGTGCGGCCGCACGGCCCCGCCCCCTCCACGCACCCCGCCGCCCGCCCTCCGAGGAGACGGGCGGGCGGCGGGGCCATTGCGGCCGCCGCGTCGGGCCGGAAGCGCCGTGGCCCGGGATCCCGCCGGGGATCCCGGGCCGTGGCGCGTGGCCAGACGTGACTTTTCGTTGGTCCCGGCCCGGGGTCCGTTTGACCACGCTTCCCAGGACCTTCCCCCGGCTAGCCCGGGAAGCGTGGTTCAAACAGACCCCATGTGGGTATTCACCGTGGTGAACATCTGGTGCCCCGCAAACAGACGTTCGAGACACGGTGACCACAGGTGGGTATTCACCGTGGTTCACCGTGATCTCGTAACGTCTGAAGACACCCGATCTGCCCTTTCTATATTCTCTTCTCTACTGAGATTTTTCTTCTCTACTTCAACATTCAATTTTCTCTACACTAGAGTGTAAAGGGAAGGGGAGGCTTGTCTCTTCATTTTCTTCTTGGGTGTTTTAAAGGCAGTTGACAAACTGGAGGATTCACACTGATTTGTTATATTTATTATGTCAGAAGATTCCCAGGGACAACAATGGACTTTGGATCAGGGCCTTAGTCAATTATAGGGGTGATTTCAGGCATGACGCGGGCCCTATTGGCCCCGTCATGGAATCACCCAAATGATTCCCTGGCAGAATCAGACCGGCGCGTCAACAGACGAGACGGCAGATTCCACCGGGGAATCGGGGAGGGGGCGGGGCTGCATGGCGCAACGTGCAGCCGCACAGCCCCCCCCCCCACGCTTCTGAGGCCGCCCGCCCCCCGGGGTATTGCCCACAGCCCAGAATCGGGGGGGAGCATGACCGCCGATTCTGGGCCATGGACAGGGGCCAGCCGAGACATTACCATGCTCAACCACGGTGAATTCCGCCGTGGTTGAGCGTGGTAACGTCACGTCTGTTGGGGGCACAAAGTGATTCCCGCCGGGAGTTCACCCCCGGCAGGAATCACTTTGACCACGCTTTCGGAGATGGTCCCTGGACCATCCTCGAAAGTGTGGTTATTTTTATCCCCGCCGGTGGTTCACTGTGGTGAACATCTGGCGGGGATCAAACAGACGTTATGGGGCCATTTCCCACCACAGGGGATTGTCTGTGGTTGAGCGTGATCTCGTAACATCTGAAAATACCCTAGGAAAGGAGAATTTATGTTTTTAAATCAAATTTTAAAAAACGTGATTTTTGTTATGATTTATATAAAAAGTATAACTGAAATATCATCATCAGTCCATAGTTCTCTGGTTCTCTGGAAGATAATTTTGTGAAATAGCTGGGGATAAGTTTAGAGCTATCAAATGTGGATGAGGAACCTGAGATTTTTGTTTTGTTTTTCTTTTTTAAAGATTCTCCCTCCTTCCCCCAAGGAGATCAGCAGGACTTTTTTTTGAAGGCACTTAATTAAAGTTAGCAAGTAATTTTATGTTCCTGCAGCATGTTACATGTTGTGAAAAGGTTAGGGATTCACTCGCTGCAGAGCATCAAAAATGTAAAGGTGATAGGTGAAATTCTCTTTGTTGCTAGCACAGAGAAATAATCATTTAAAAGGTCAGTTGCACTAAAAAAAGACATTTATTTAAGAAGTAGCTTGTCTGGGCGAAAAGCTGCATTTTTAAAGGTTAAAACACAGTCTAACTGGCCAGCAGTGTCGGTGAGAAGTAAGTCATTGGTTTTATTTAAAACAACAAAAACACAGCTCATGCACATTATGTTAAGATTCGGAACATCTATTAACATAACATCCCTGTAGAATCTCAAAGTCTCAAACTATTTATGGCCGTTTTTAACTCTCCTATTAGATTAACTTTGGCTGCAAAGGATTTAGAAAAGCTTTTCCATGCAAAATTATTTAGGGTCTCTCTTTTCCTGAGCTTTGTCCCGATTGCGGAGCCTTAGCCACTTATATGAGCACACACACAGGCTTCATGATTTTTTTCACTCGCTGTAAGCAGTATGTTGCCTTGTGAACTTACAGTTGTCCTGATAGAAAATGCCAATCATCTGTGTAAATGAACAAAAAAAATAATGTATTGATTTTGATTTCTATTTTCTTTAAGAAGAAAAAAAGGAGGTTTCAGGTAAAATGGACTAAAGATCTGATACCTAGACAAAAGAGGAATAACTATATTATTTAGAAAGAAATGGGAACATTCACCAACTTACAAAAGGCATTTAGGGGTTTGAAGAGAGAGTTTATTAAATAAAAAAAATTAGATTATTAAAAGATTCTTGCCTGGAGAGGGATCAATGTGTAACAAATAACGTCTTGTGAATTTCATCGTTTGTTCCCTCCTCTTGGAGTACTGTTTCAAATTGGCATTAATTTTCTTTGAGATGTGCAGTTTGCTTTTCTTTTCTTTTTTTTTGCTTATGTCACTATAAAATCTTTCAACAACATGGTAGAAAGAAATCGTTCTAAACTATTCATAGCTTAATAAGATGTTACGCTTCCCCACTTCCCGGTCTTTGAGATGGAAAAGCTACGTGGGGGTATTTTGGTTAGTAATATGCTGCTTTTGTTGAACCATTTATTTATTTTCTATCAGATGTCCTCAACTATTTCAAAATCATATTTCTTTCATTTGCAACATGAAGTTATTCATTATTTATATAAATGTTTTTTCTGGGAGATATGCAGGTGAAATAAGAGAAACCCATGTATACTTAAGGAATTAATATTTAGAAATGAAAACCTTACATTTGTTTCAAGAATATTTTTTGTCTCCAATAAAGTCATCCTCCTTAATTTGCCTTGCTTTCCATTTGAAAGAGGGCAAAATCTATTTCCTTGGCAATTTTGCACAGCAAAGATATTAATACTTTGGGGTTTAATTGTATCCTGTGTTTAAATACACTGTGGGTGAAACCCTAGACCTCTGCTTAATTGCTGTGAGAAAATAGCCTGATTTCTCTGAGATTAGGCACACGCTTATGTATACTTTGACCCAAGAGTGCCTCCTTCAGAATTAATCTTCTAAGGTAGTGGGATTTGCTTTTGTACGTGCAGTAGACCCATTCATGACAAACGGTGCCTAATAAACTAACTTCACCCCGCAGACCCTTCTTTTGCTGTCAGAGTTTTTTCTTCAACTATTCATTTCACACATCCCTTGTCCGGCAGCTTATTAGCAAATAAACCTTCAAGCCGGCATTAGGAATAAAACTTAATGATTCCTTTTAATTAAAGCAGCTTAGGCTTTAAATAACATGCGGCAGGACTGGAAAATGGAAAGAATTTCCAGGTCAACTGTTTAAAACACAGAGAATATTCTAAATCTGATCCAAACAACATGACAATCTTGCTTGCATTTATTTAAAGTTGCCCAGCACTGCTATATTTCATTTGATTCATCTATTCTATAAAAGCATGCCCCCATCTGCTACATTCAGGGTTGTTTCTATAAGATGTGACCAAAAAAAGTTGGGGCTTTCAAATATTTATATTAGTCAATGTTAGCCTTGTTTATATTTTTTGGCAAAAGGACTTTTTCTTTAAAAAATTAACTACTTCAGCTTAACTAAACAGAATGTGTTGAAATGGACTCTCTTATAAACTTCTGCAAAGTAGAGTTGGCAACTCCAGAGACTGTGGCTTCAACAGACGCACTTTACTGAAGGAAGTAATCTTTACTCCTTCATGTAATCTGATCAACAACTTCGTTGGAAGAGCTTGGATGAGCAAAGTTGGAAGGTTCTGGCACTAGAGCCATGTCCTGCAAACACTTGCACATATCAGCATCTTTAGTCACGTAGGCCGTTCCATTAAAATAGATGAGAATAATTATGTGAATGAACTTATACACATCTGTAACTGTTTGCTGGATCAGAGTCCGAGACGAGAAAATGTTCATTTAATTTAAGCATGGAGTGGTAAATTTATACCATTTCTTGTCTGCGAAGCACATTCTTCCCTGTTGTCCGTATTGTGAATAGTGAAGCCACCAGGCATGGAGTAGATTTATAGCAGACTGGTCAAAAGATTCTTTTTGCTGTTTATTACTTCGACTATTCAGATGTTCCCATGTTTGGATATGACTTTGGAAAAGGAATCCCAGTTGAACTGACTATTTTAATTAAAAGTATGGACAAAAAAATAATCGTATAAAAAAAAATTGGATTTGACCAAATTTAATTTATATTTTTGCAATCGGGCTTTTCTGTCTACTAATTGTCACTTATTTGGATTTGTTTTCTTCATGTTATTTGGCTGTTGTTTTCTAAATATGTGATCAGAAACAGACTCAAGTGAAAGCATATTTTCTTGTGGTAAACCCTTTAGCTATTGTTACGGCAATAAGCCTTGGTTGGCTGATATTGAACTACGTGGTCTAGCCTTTCATAAGGGAAATGCAGTCTTCATTAAACAAGCCTTTTAACAGCAAGCCAAGCTTGATTAAAATCATATACAGATGAAATCATTTCTTTACCATTCCTTTGTAATTTTGTACATTTCCAGTGATTCTGTGAGCTTAATAATACTTTGGAGACATCTGGGGCACTAGTTAAGATTTTATTGTTATTTGCAATAATTGCTCAGAAGTCTAATTTCTGTTTGAATAATTATCAGTGTATTAGTGTGATATAGAAATGTTAGCAAGGCTGGCTAAAAGTAAACATTGTAGAATTCAGGGATTATATTATGCCTTGGTGTCTTATTTAGGATTCCACTTGAGGGGGGAAAACTTTCAAAATAAACAGGAAGCATTAGATGTCTTTTGCTCATAGCTCTCCAGTTCAGATTGTCACAATACAAGAGTCTGGCTAAGATCCTGTACTGCGTTGTTTTGCTTTGTTTAAGACTTGGCTACTTCTTTGTTAGATTAGTGGATAATTTGTTTTGCCGTTTTCCATTTTCTACCTTCTCAGATATAATAATTAAAGAAGGAAATGTCTGAACTAAAAACCTAGGGAACTGTGGAATTCTTTTGACACACCAATCAGAGCCGACGGGGGGGAAATCCTAGTGCAGCAAATGAAATAAAAATCACTTGAGTATTTTTATAGGCAAAGCCGACATAAGGTGAATACTATCTCAGGAAGATTAAGAATTGATGAGCATCATCAGTATCTTCCCCTCCTACCATAATTGCAGTGTAATATAAAACTATGTACTAGGTGGAGGACTATCTCCCAGAAAATGTTAATCCACTCATAAAAAAGCAAGAGAATGAGAAGGTGCAAAATAGAAAAGCCAAATACCACTCTGTAGTGGGAGAGAGGTGGCACAAGCTCCCTTTCTCATCCTTCTTTCCAGAATGTAAGATTCCAACAGGACACAGAGTGCAGGTTCTACCATCAGCTGCTGGTTTGGGGCCCATTCCCTTATGTGCAACAGGTGGTGGTGCTTACTGATAATTGCTCCAAGTAGATGGGTTACCTGCCAGCACATTGACGCGAGTCTTTTCTCTCCTGCCCACCATGAACTGTTCTGCTCTGCGTGATGAGACCAGCCATTGTGTGATAGCTGATCATCACAAGTATACTTCCTTCTTGAAGCGTATGGGTAGGATTTTGACCACAACTCTGTGATTCATATAATTAATCATTTCTATATCACTTTCAGTGTTCAAAATACTTTACAATTCTTGTTTAGTTCACCCTAACAATAGCCCTGTGAGGTAGATGGTTGTTCCCATTTTGCAGATGGGGAACTGAGGCTAAAAGAGAGTGATTTGCTCAGAACGACCTTTATGCGTAAAATAAGATTTGAACCCTCATCTCCCAGATCCAAGTCAAACACTTTATCCACTAGTTATATGTATAAGTAGCATTAGATCCCTAATTTTAAAATTGGCCTTTGAGGATCTAGATAAAGATATTGAGCAGGTTCTGTAGGTGATCTGCATATTGATATATTGATTTCAGTAAGTTTTCCTTCTCAGATACAGATGTAGGACCATGCCCATGCTAATTCTTGTCGGAGAGTTTGGATATAGTAAATGGATCTTGAAAGTAAATCCTTCCCTATATAGTGGGTGGGGGGCTGAGGTTCCAAAGTGTCAGGACACTCTTCAGTGGGATCACAAATAATATTGTATTAAATGCACAAAGTCTGTGAATCCTGACAACCATAATCTGAAGCCGTGAACAACAAGTAACAAGTCACAGCAGCAGAGAGCCAGTAAGGAAACAATGCAGCTCCATTTAGGAGATCCCACTTCATGCCTTTGCTCCTTTCCTGCAGAAAAATAGAATCACAGATTTGCATCAGCTAAGCCTATCTAATCTATAGACTGCTGCCATTGCTTCAGTTCCAGTGGCCGAATGCCATTTCCCAGGCATTGCCTTACAGCCAAAGCAGTGTTTTTCACTCCAATACACAATAAAAATAAACAGAAATAAAATAATAGGAGAGGGAGAAATATTAGGCTAGATTCTCGTTGGTTTCAGTGAAGTGGGAGTGGTACCAGTTTACACCAAGGATTTGGTTCAACATTTTTAAAGGACAGTGTTTGCTGATGACTGGTGTACAGTGTGGATTTCCCCCCATATCATCCATATGTGCATATGCCACATAAGATGGTGTACTGGCAGGCCAAAAAGAAGGAAAGGACCTATCTCTAATCATGGCTGAACTAGACTACTGCAACACGCTCTACGTGGGGCTACCCTTGGTGATAGTTTGGAGACTGCAGTTGGTGCAGAACACAACAGCCTGTCTCCTTATGGGGATGGTTGCCTAGAGCATATAACACCAGTGCTCCGTTTGTTGCACTGGTTGCCTATAGTCATCCGAGCCCGATTCAAGGTGTTGGTGCCGACCTATAAAGCCCTACATTGTCTGGGTCGCACCTATCTGCAGGACTGCCTCACTCCCAGAGTCCTGGATCGCCCCCTGCTGGCTGCTGGGAGCACCCCCTAGAGGCCCCGTGGGTAGCACGGGTGGCAACCAAGAGCGTTCTCGGTAGCTGCACCAAGGCTGTGGAAGTCCCGCCTCGTCAGGGTTTGTCTGTCCCTCGACCTTCCCTCGCTGTTCCACCAGGCTTTTGGTGGGGGAGACGGGTAGTGGGAGGGGGGTTGGGTGTAGGGGACTGGGTTTTTCAGCTCCAGTTTTAATGTTTATGGATTTTATATTTTTATGTTCATGTTCATATATATATATATATATATATATATATATATATATATATATATATATATATATAAAAACAACAACTCTCTCTCTCTAGTTATTTATATGTTTATTTTTATTTATATGCTTTCAACTTGTTAGCCGCCATGAGCTGCCTGAGGCAGGAGGTGTGCAGGATATTAAATGTCATAAATAAATAAATAAATAAATAAAATAACACTTCCAGGCATATTGCTGATGCTATAATGGTGTCATCCAAGGGACGGACTGGTGCAGGGCGGGAGAGACTGGTTCAGATCCTATTTGTGGCATGGCCTCATTGTACTGCTTTTGGAGAAGACACACTCTCAGCCTCAGTTTCCCATCTGCAAAATGGAAATAACGTAACGATACTGACCTACCTACATCATGGGGATGTTGTTGGAATTAATGTAAAAAAATGGCTGTGAAGTGGTTTCCCCATATAAAGATTAAGAAGTATTATTATGTGATGTTTCCCAGTGAGCAGACTAGATGCATATCAAAGAGACCAAAGGAAGAAGATGAAACTTTTGAAATGATTCAAGTCCTCTCTACAGGTCCTAGAAGATGATGGAGGTATGACCCACGGTTAGTCAGCTACAGAAAGCCATACTCCTTTAGTAAAAGAGAGAGAGTATTTATTTATAGTTGACTGACAAACTTCTCTGACTGTACTTTAAAATGTATAAGTAAAAATCTGATGGCACCTCTAAAGCTATGCTGGAGATCTTCACTTGCCGAAGAACAAGAGGTTCAGGGACAGGTTTGCCACCTGTCACAATTTTTACCCCGACTCTCCCGTTTTGGCCTATGGGAGTGTCAAAGTCAAAATGACGAGAGGTGGCAACCCTATTCAGGGATATGCCTACGGCCCTTCCTCCATGACACAACCATCATTCATGTCTGTGGACAAGTAGAGCTTTATGCACTTTCAAGCTGATCCTAAATCCCACTCACTGCTCACAAGGGCACATGTGCAGTGTGCTCACAACCTGTGTACATGCATAATGTGCGCACAACTTATATGCAAATAATGTAGTGTACATGCAAAGTGTGTGCATCCTGTGCAGCCCATACACGTGCAGGTTTAGGATCAAGACCTTTATCTCTAGGGTAAACCAGCTAGAAGATTTGGCCACTAGTTCTGCGATACTTACTCTGATTAACCTATTTCATAGCAAATTGGATTTTCCAGATGTCTTTCTGGATCATTGTTACTTCCTTTTAGATCGGAGATCACTGCTGATGGCAAATTGATCCAGGCTTTCCTTGCCAACCCGGCTTTATAAATACAGAGTGTGCTTTAGAGCAAGGATAAGAAGCTACAACTTGAGGCAGAAGAGAAGAAGACAATGCATAGATTCAAAGAGGCCTGGGGGTGACACAGTCAGATGATGGGCAAGCAACTTAATTGCTAACATCTTTTTGCATGGTTGACTGGGTCAGTGTGTTGACAGGGATGCCAGGCCAAGGAAGAGGAGGGTACAATAATCAAGGAGAGCAGAATGTGAATGAAAGCCTTAGAACTGGAGTTTGAAGGAACAGCACAGTTCTTCTAATGAATGGATGAAGCAGCAGCAGAGTTTGGTTAACACAAAGGCCAGTGGAGAAAGATATGTCAAGTATGATTCTCCCAGGTTATAAGTCTGCATTGCCAGACAGTGGCAATATTATTATCATAGGCAGGCAGGAGAAAAACATGGAAACATGACAGGAATTAATAAGGGGCCACAACCTTATTAGGAGTTTGCCAATTTAAGAACAGGGCATCCCCCAAACTGAATTAGCATCAGCTCAAAAAGGGCACCTGGTGCGTTGCTAGGATCTGACCCTCCAGCATAGAGCCCACCTCCTCAGAGGGAGGTGTGGGAAATCATCCCACTATCCTGTAACCTCCAGCACTCAAGGTTTCATAGCTACACACCTAGCCTGTTTAATTCCACAGGGCAATCATCACTCTCCCCCACCCCCCAGGCTAAGAATAACTAGAAAAATGCTAGGCACTAGATTCCAGGCCTAGTGGTTGGGCAAGCCCAGTGAAACATGCCTGCTTGGCTGACAGGTAACACCACTCCATGCTGGCAGTCATGCATTTGACAAAGCTGCCAGCTATCATCTCAAATGCAGAACTGTTTTGCATTGCTACAGTGGGCAAGTACTCTAAATAATGGGCTCAGGTTACAGGAAAGTAGAGTTTGGTTAAATATCTGGAAAAACATCCTAACTGTAAGAGCTGTGCAGCAAGGGAACAAGCTGCCTAGGGAGGTTGTAGGCTCTCCATTGCTGGAGGTTTCCAAATGCAAAAAGAAGGTAGACTGCTATCTGGTGGGGATGTTGTTGTTGTAGTAATCCTGTATCCAAGCAGCGGGTTGGATAAATGATCACGGTCCTTTCAAAGTCTATGAGACCTCGCCCATCCTATCATTCCTGTTAGGGACACCAAAATGTGGCCCAAATTAAACCAACTCCAAGTGTCCTGAGAAGTTTATTGTTAATCAGTAAATTGAAAGTTTAAAGGATGGATTATTTAGCTACAGCTAGTGGTGAAATGAATAGGAAGTTTTGTAGCCATAGATATTATAGGGATATTCAAATAGGTATCTAAATCTCTTCATTCTCAGTTTATTATTTGGTTATTTTGTTTCAGTGATATTCAACATTATTAGACATATGCAATAAATGAAATAACCCAATAAACTGAACAACATGAGCTGAAATATCCAATGCAGATATCCAAATGGAGCAAGATGAATATCCGATCCCTTGGATTCTGCTTGAAGTGGCCAAATTTGATGGATCATACATTTGCATCTAATATTCATTTCACATCTAGTGGAAACATTTTAAGACTTGAAAAGTCAGAGATTGTATCCAGTTACTTTGTTGAGCATAAGCATGTTGAAACAACTTGTAATTATGTACCTGTTTTGTCTGCGTTTGGACACAGCATTAGCTTTGGCAAGTTTACCCAGAGATTGATAAAATCAAATCCGGTGCCTTCCTGACCAAGCAACATTCAGATGAGCATAAAACGAAGACACAGCCTGGTCATGTTACTTTTACCATTTATTTCAAGGCGGTTGCTAACAATTATAACAACGGGAAGGTTACCAGTGCATGGAGCAGAAGGGGTGGCTAAACAAGTGATTCATGCCCACATAATGTGAGCTAATACACCTCCTCCATAGGTGATGATTGCTTGGAGGGGGGCAAGGACACTAGATACTTTCCCCTTAAAGCAGTGTGGGGGTTTAGCACAGCAGTTTAAAAACCACGTGTCCTTTTTTGGTGGGTTGGGAATAAAGTATTTATTAAGTAGAATGGCTCCTGATTCTGCTTGTCCCTTCTTTTTTAAATATTGTTTTATAGCTTGAGACAGGATAATAAGTAGGATTGGTTTGAGTAATTTATGGAAAGCCCTATTGTTCTAATGTAAAAATATTAACTGTGGTGTCTTTTAATTTGCTTGTGGTATTAATAAAATCAGAGACTGTTTTTCTTTTCATATGAAAGCAGCATCACTATCAGCTGCATAATACAGATGCTCTTAAGGGGTCTGTTCCTTCGATTCCCTTCAAACGTCTCTTTGAAATGGATGAAAGTCTTGCCTGCACATGATTTGTGACCTATGAGTGTCTGAACAGAGATCACATATGCTCAGGAAGTGCTATGGTGGTTAGCCAAAAGTTGTCAGTACTTTTAAAGGAGTTTTTAATGCAATAAGAGACAGCAACACCACCACTAAATCCACCAAACAGAAGTGCATAGCAAGGGAGTAAAACACCTCACAAAACAGGTTGAAGCGGGGAGGTGTGGAGGGAAGAAGGGAATTATTTGTTGACAACCTCGAGCGTTGAAATGAGAATACTCCTTTTCAATTCCAATTTCCACATCACGGAGGAAAAGAGTAAAACTGGGTAAACAAGCAGCACTTCAAAGCCTTATTTATTATTATTATTTATTTATTTATTACATTTACCCTGGCCTTCTCCAAGGACTCAGGGTGGCTTACTACATAAGAAATATAAAATACGTTTTAAATCCCTTTAAATCCCTTAATAACATCTCAACTGCCCACCCCACCAGTATGCTGATGATACTCAGCTGTACCTCTCGTTTTCTACCGACCCAGACCCTGCTGTCTCGGTGCTATCCCAATGTTTGGAGGCCGTGGCAGATTGGATGCGGCGGAGCAGACTGAAACTCAACCCAGACAAGACGGAGGTGATGGTGGTGGGGAGGGCGAAGGGGGTGGTGGCCCCCCTCATTGGGGGGGTTTGCCCCCCTGTAGCTCAGCAGGTCCGGAGTCTGGGGGTCATATTGGACGCAGACCTGCGGCTGGAGCGGCAGGTGGAGGCAGTCGCTAAGGCTGCCTTCCGCCAGCTTTATCTGGTACGTAGGCTGCGTCCGTATGTCTCTGGCCCGGACCTGGCCTCCCTCATCCATGCCTTCATCACCTCGCGGCTCGACTACTGTAACGCGCTCTACGTGGGGCTTCCCTTGTTCTTGGCCCGGAGGCTGCAGCTGGTGCAGAATGCGGCGGCCCGTCTTCTTACGGGGACGGGTCGCCGGGAGCACATTACACCGGTGCTCCGAGTGCTGCACTGGCTGCCGATAGTGTGCCGGGCCAAGTTCAAGGTCCTAGTAATGATCTATAAAGCCCTATACGGCCTTGGCCCCTCTTACCTTAGGAACCGCCTCGCCCTTCGCGCCCCGGAACGACTCCTGCGGTCTGCCGGGGGTGCCCTCCTGGAGATCCCCCGTGTTAAGCGGGGGGCCACGATGGAGCGGGCATTCTCAGTGGTAGGGCCGCGGCTGTGGAACTCCCTTCCGGAGGAAGCTCGCCTGGCCCCAAGCCTTTTGACATTTTGGCGAAACTGTAAGACCTGGCTGTTTGCCCAGGCCTTTGGGAGGGAGGGGGGGGGTGATTTTTAATCCCCCACCTTTATATTTATTTATGAACATATGTTGCCCTGTTTTATTGATATGTTTTATATTTGTATTTTAAATGTTTTAAACTGTTTTTATTGTTGTTAACCGCCCCGAGCTGCATTGCAGGATGGGGGCGGTATAAAAATCTATTAAATAAATAAATAAATAAATAATATTAACCCCACCTGCCACCCACCAAATCCTCCTCCCCAACCTCTCTGCCCAACCCCACCCAACCTTATTCCTGCCCGCTAAATGCCTGCCCAAACAAAAAGGTCTTATATCTTCTCTGGAAGACGAACAGACTTGGGCTTAGACGGATCTCCAAGGGAAGGGAGTTCCATAGTTGTGGGACAGCAACTGAGAATGCCCCTTGCGTGCCCTCGTAGTAGCAACTTCATGGACACTTGGCATTCAAAAGAGGGTGCCTTCGGCCAACCTCCGTGACCACGATGGTACATAGGGAAAGAAGCAGTATTTCAGATACTTGGGGTTCAAGCCGTTTAGGGCTTTGTAGCTTAAATCCAGCACCTTGAATTGTGCCTGGAAAACTTTTGGCAGCCAGTGCAACTCAACTCTGTAGCACTGGTGTTATGTGCTCCTGGTGACCTGTCCCCGACAGAAGGCAGGTCGCTATGTTCTGCACCAACTCCAGCTTCCGAACAGTCTTCAAGGGCAGCCCTACATAGAGCGCAATTAGTAGTCTAGCCTTAAGGTTACGAAGGCATGGATGATTGAATCCAATAGAAAAGATTGCAGCCTTCTCACCAGATGAAGTTGGTAAAAAGTGCTCCTGGCCATGATGTAGCCTGACAATCCAGGTGCAGCAGTGGATCCAAGAGCACCCCAAGGCTGTGAACCTGAGTGACCATGAGAGGCTGGACCCTGTCAATGACATGGGTTCCCACCTCCCGTAGGTCACAAGACTGGCCAGCCGTCTTCACCTCAGTCTTCAGCTTTAGTTGGTTCACCCGCATCCAATCCCCAACGACATCCAAGCACCGGGTAAGCACTAAGACTGCAGGACCTGGGTCAGATGAAAAGGATAGAGCTGGGTGTCATCCACATGTTGATGGCAGCTCTCTCCAAATCATTGATCTCACCCAGGGGTTACAGATACACATTGAACAGGAGTGGGGACAAGATGGAACTCTACAGGACCCCACAAGGGAGCTCCTGAGGGGACAATGAGCCACCACCCATCACCACCCCCTGGGTTCTCCCAGCCAGGAATGAGTGAAACCAGTCGAGTGGTTCCATGCACCCCAGCCATGTCAACAACACCCTAAGGTCAATGGTATCAAAGTCCGCCGAAAGATCTAACCGAATCAGAAGAGTATAATTTCCCCAACCGATTTCCAACCAGAGATCGTCAACCAAGACCACAAGCGTGTTCGCCGTGCCATGCCGAGGATGAAAACTTGACTGACATGGGTCCAGCAAACTAATAGCATCAAGATGCACCACCCATTCAATAACCTTCCCTAAAAAGAGGTTAGACATGAGACAATAGCTGCCACTTAGTTGGGTATTTGTATTTCCCCTGTCATGGCATCATATTTTTCATGAATGGGAGAGCTATGATGGTCTCTGTAAGTTTCCCTGGAGGACATTTCACAGATATCTATTAGTTTATTTTATTTTTAAAAAGGGGCGGGGGGGAGAAATGCCTGTTAGTAACTGCTTTGCATTAGGTTTTCTCCTTATAATTTCTGCTTATGGCACAGATCCCGTCTATTGTCTATTATGATTAAATTTTACCTTGCTGAAGAGAACAATGCAAATAACCTGCTAAATTTTTCTGCGCACGGCTGTGTGTGGGTGAATGAAATCCTTTCTTGACCAGTTAAGTGATCGACTTTTCCACAGACTTCCAGATACTTTTATATCACCTGCATTTGAAAACTTTAGCAAGTGGCATCCCATCTCCCAGCCCCTTTTATTAATGGCCGGTTGCAAATGACTTTAGCAAATGGAACGCCATTTGTCACATTTTTAACAAGTGGTGTACTGTACTGTCTTTCTAGCCCCACCACTTAATTTAAGCATTGAGATTTATAGCTTGTCATCATTCTATCTTTCTCTTCCTTTTTTGTACCTTCCCAAGTGCTAAAACAGGTTGTTTGGAATTATTTTTTAGAGCAGAAGTGAAGACATTTCTAAGTGATCCCTTCCACAGGCCACTGAAAAACATTCTTCTACTCTTCTTGCTGCGTACTGGACACTTCTGATAGTTTTTCCAGTTGTAATTGCTTCTCCATATTCTTTTGATATATCATAAGTGAAGCCTACTATTTTATGACCTCTCTCAAAATACACTCACTGCAATCCAATTGTAATCATCACATTTATAGGCCGTTCTTTTACTACTTTGAAACAAATGTGTGTAACTTTACTATGTCCAGACTGTTCAGGCAGCAGCCAAACTGGGCAGCAAATCGAAATCCCTTATTTAAACTTGATACTAGCTTTCTCTCTAGAATCTAATGAAACTTTGTGTCATTAGGAAGTTTCATCAGTTCATAGCTGATTCCTTTGTCTAGGTTGTATAGATTTTGCCGTGGATTACAGATACTGGATATGATTTATACTAAGAATAGTCAAAGCAGCAGGCATCCAAGGATTGACCCCCACTTGCTAGTTAAAGCAACTCGCAATTAAACATCTGTTCTGTGTTTGTATTCATTTACTTTGTTTCTTTGTTTGTTTGTTTGTTTGTTTTGTTTGTACAAAAAATTTGACCATGGGCTTGCTCCCTTCTTTTGCAGCTTTTACAGGAAATTTATTTTGGCCATTGATTAGATTCCAGAAACGTATCTGTTTTTTCTTTGCCATTCTTCTGCTACTAGTAATTGACATGGTCCTAAAGTAATGAGCTTGCTGGACTCCAGTGTTGCATCTTTCCTATGGATTGTACATAAGGTCATGTTATACCTGCAATAAACAAGGTATAGATTCAAGATAATTGTACCATAAAACATTGGTCAAGTAGCTAGTGGTCCAAGAGGGCTGATTCACACAAAATTCTTTTTAGAACCGGTAATGACATTAACCCACATTCTGAGTAGTGTGTGCAATACTTACCACTTTCTCTGCCACTTAATGCAAAGGGTTTGCTTGAAAGGAACTGATGCAAGTAGCAATGGTGTTGTGTGATTTGATTAATACAGAGCAAGCGTCAGTCCCCAATAAATCGTTTCCTGTTTGTCACTTCCTACCTCTTGAATGGTCATAGTGGTGTGGCCAGAGAGTCCTGGGACAGGGACTCTATACAACTGGTAGAAAACTTCATGCAGGGATATCACAAGAGCATTCTTCCATGCTCTTTGCATTTCAGGGAACTCCACAGGGAAATAGGGAAGGGAAGAAAACAGT
This sequence comes from Sphenodon punctatus, assembly GCA_003113815.1. Classification (NCBI taxonomy): domain Eukaryota; kingdom Metazoa; phylum Chordata; class Lepidosauria; order Sphenodontia; family Sphenodontidae; genus Sphenodon; species Sphenodon punctatus. Next base: position 2,569,978 of record QEPC01015736.1, on the reverse strand, counting down.
AAAATGTAGGGGAATTGCCATTCATGTGAATGCAATGATAAGGGACAAGACAACAACAGAATAAGGAACACATGTTGTGTTTGCAAAGGAGAACTGCCTTGTGTGAATGATCCCAGAACAATCAATCACAAAGGGTGTCTCCACATAAACGGTGGTGCCCGGATCCCTGTGTGGCCATGTAGTGGGCAATTGCTGCCGCCACGCTGTGGGTTCAGCACAGGGAGCCTGCCAGATGGTTGCAGGGAAGCTAGGCGGGCCTGCCCCTGTTGGCGCCACCACCATGGCATTGGCCATAGCGGGCTGCGGCACTGGCCAAATGAGCATGTGCCTGACCCTTCCCACCTCCCTCCCCTGGCTGGACCAAAATCCCGCTCCTGACTGTGACGTGACCATGTGCAATGGGCACCAACACTGGTTGCTCACAGCTCTGCCACGGAGCAGGCAGAAGGTGGGTTGCCCCAACCTGGGCAGTCTTACCCCAGTTGGGATAAGGATTCTCTGTGATGTGTCTTTGGAACTTTTCCAAGGACGTATCACGTAGCAGGAAGCTGTTCACCCCGCCATGAGGCTGCTGGCCACAGAATGCACTGCATCATGTGACCCGGCTGCCCAGGGAGGGGTATGGTTAGTCAAGGTGTGGTAACCACCCCTCCCTGTCTTGTCTGTCTGCACCCAAAATAGCAGCTTTTCCACATATACACCCTTCACAAATAACAAATACCTACAATTTCAGCCTGGTTTCCTGCCAGCCATGTGGTATCCAGGGGTATCCTTCCTGGGTGCATTGTTCCCAATGACAAGAAAAGAGCATAGAAGGTTCCTTTTTGGAGACATTCCCTGGCAGACTCACCAGTCATTGGTGATCTAGAAGTTACCCCTTGCTACTTGATTCTTCTACACATAACTGTTGCCACTGACAGGTTGACCTTTTGCCCAATTTAAGAATTAGCCACTTGTTACTTGACAGACAAACATTAGTTAAATAACGGGAGTTAAGTAGTAAAGGGCTGCTTTCTCCCCTACGTTCCATCATGATCCCTAAGGTCATTTTAGAAAAAAGCCTCTTGGTAATTTCATTGGTGTGCCAATTTCCTTGGATGTGGTGACATCACGTAGAGGAGCATTCCCAGTGGCTGCTCCACAATTCAAAGAAGGTTGCTATAAGAATTAGGGGGAAGGTGAGGGAGAGGGAAAGGTCTTGCACATACACACACACAAGCCCAGGCGCTGAGGCTTTGTTAATATCTCCCTCAGGATCTTGTGTAGGCAGTGGAGAGAAACTCCTTGCCGAAGATCATAACAAGGAAGTGACTCGAGCAATGCCTCGATGCTCCCTCGAGATGCACACGGGGGATAGGGAACAGGAAGTGGGGGAAGGCGAGGAAGGAAGGGAGGTAGGGAGACTTGGGGGCCCGGAGCAGGAACACGGGGAGGATAGGGCTTACGCACAGGGTGATATCCAGGCAAGTAGGAAGGGAGGCTACAAACACCCAGACCCAAGTACTGTCCAAACCCAACTAGCACACATGTATACCTGCACACCCACGCATTCACACACACACACAGAGTAACACAATCTTTAACTATAACTGCAAACTCATGGTTGGGGCCAGTCTCATAGGCTATGCTCTGATCACCAGCAACACACACAGGGCAAATCCACTTTTATGGAGGGGTTGATCGCTGGCGCAGGTGCTCTGAGCGCCGCAACTGGGGCATGTTAGGAGTGGCATCTCCCTATGCCTCGGGGAGGGTGCACATGCACCGTGAGAGGTTTGCCGCAATCGCAGCTGGAGCAATGTCAGGCAGTGAGCCCTGCCCCCGATGCACGCTGGCTGCATGCAGGGGAGGGGTTTGTGCTGCTGAGCTCCCTCTCTGTTCCCTCTCCCCATCATCCTTTGCCGCTCCCTTGTCGTCGGGGGAACTGTCCTCGGAGCCTTCCTCTTCTTGGGTATTGGGCCCCGGAACTCCCCTCCTTCCCATCCGTATGGGGCCTCTTCCCCCCTGGAGTCTCCTTCTCCACGAGGGGGTCCTGACAGCTGCTTTACACACAACTTTATTTTATTTTTTTGTTTGTTTATACCTCGCCCTTCCCCTAAGGCTCAGGATGACTTACAATATAAAAACACATAAAAATCCTTTAAAATCCTTTTAGAAAAGACATCCACACTCCTATTCCCACCTGCCATATACTTTGCCCAAAAGACTGTCCACTGCCTCCAGAATATGCTCCGGTTTGGGCACTGACAGACGTCCAGGGGAAGGGAGTTCTACAATATTGGGGCAGCAACCAAGAATGCCTCTCTGTGGACTCTTGTCGTATGAACCAGACTGGCAGGTGGTACTTGCAGGAGAACACTCCCAGTTGTCTGCAGAGATTGTGGTGGAGCATGATAGGAAAGGTGATCTTTCAGATATGTGAGCCCCAGGCCATTTAGGGCTTTAAAGGTCAAACATAGCACCCTGAATTGTGCCTGCAAAGCTATTGGTGGTCTTTAGAGTGTGTAATGGCACCCACTCACATTCTGTGGGTCAATATGGTCATTCCCAATGAGATGTGTCAGAGTCCAAGCCTGACTGTTTTTCAGAACAGATGCAATACTTGTTATATGTCTTGGTTTCATCTCCTCCAATTCCTCCCTTGACCCCCTTCAGTTTTGGTTCTGTCCTCTCTACTGAGATTGCTCTTCTTTTAGCTAAATACAGTGACCTCTATTCTATTCTTGTCCTGCTTGATCTCTCTGCTGCCTTTGACACTGTTGACCACACACTTCTCCTCGTCTCGCTTTGCTCCCTTGATCTCCAGGGCTCAGTCATTGACTGGTTCTCTTCATATCTCTCTGGTTGCTCCTTCAATGTGTCTCTTCCTAGCTCCTCATCCCTTTAGTCTTTGTCCTGATTTTCTACTTTCTCCCCTGTAAAAAAGCTAAGCATGTGTACCTGCAACTTACAATTGATTACTGTAAAGTACCAGGTATCTTGCTGGTGCTGCATAAATATTAAATAATCATAGATTGGATGGATATTTATCATGCAGAGATAGGTTTCTGAATAGCGTTTATATGGTTGTATAATATATATTCTGTTTTACTTTCAATTTTTATTGAATTAATTTCATTACGGTCTAGAGGCTGCAGCTGGTGCAGAATGCGGCGGCCCGCCTCCTTATCGGGATGGGTCATCATGAGCACATCACACCAGTGGTCCGTTCTCTGCACTGGCTGCCTATTGTCTTCTGGGCCCGATTCAAGGTGTTGGTTTTGTCCTATAAAGCCCTAAACGGCCTGGGCCCCACTTACCTGCAGGACCGCCTCAGGCCGTGGTGCGGCCCCGGTGGTCCACCGAGGATGTCTGACTCAAAGTCCCCTGGATTTCCCTGGTGACGATGATGGGGAGGGTGTTCTCGGTGGCCACTCCTAGGCTGTGGAACTCCCTCCCGACGGAGGCCAGCTTAGCCCCAGACCCAGACAGTCTGGGCCCCAGACTGTCTTTCCAAAGACAGTGTTCTGTTCCACCAGGCCTTTTGGAAGGGAGACGGGTGGGCTGGGCTGGGCTGGGGTGTGTGTGTTGTTTTGGTGTCTGGTTCTACTCTTTTAATAAGTTGGAATAAGTTTTAATAAATGTGTAATTTTATGTTGATTTTAACTGTTCAGTTGTTATATTTTTGCACTTTATTGTGAGCCACTCCGAGCTGCAATGGTGAGCAGGAGGGTGTGGGCTATAAATGTGTCAAAATCAATAAATAAATCAATAAATGTTGCTACTAACCATGAGCCCTTGAGACAGGGTACAATGTCAATTTAAATAAATACATACAATTAATAATGTTACATTTAAAGAAAATCCCACAAAACATCAAAAATGAAATAGTAGCTTTTGCTACTTGAGTAATGATATGCATAAGAACAATGTTAATATCGGCACATTCAACCTGTTTCTCCAGTGTCATTAGACCTGTTAAGTCATTTACACCTGTGTGAAGTGAGTTTGAAGTGCAAGTATTCATGCTGCCATGTCACAGGCCTCCTCTCATACCAAGATATAGCATTTTATACTTGCTTTGCCCAAGTCTAAATGGCTGCACAATGGGGCAAAGCAGCAAAGATTCAGGATCAACGACTATATAATATGTCCACTGCCTTCAGCCAGTTAGACTCAAAGACGCTTGACAAAGCATGGTTCCTGACATTCCCTATGCATCACCTGATAGTCAGGCCACTGGAGTTTTCTTAAATCATTCCAGTGTTTATTCCTTCGAAATCTTCAGCTACAAGCTTAAACAAGAACTTGTCATGTGAAATGTTATAAGAAGCTTTCAGAAATTCCAGATAAATAATATCATATGACTGAACTTTTCCCAGGCAAATAGCTTCCTTGATTATTCTTAGGTAGATTATGGTTTCAAATTTCTACCTCTAAGATGGCATGGGGGGGATATAATGTATACCAGGCACCCATGGAGTCATCTGTACGGTCAGTTAAGACTATTGAAGTCTGCATGTTTGCAGCTAGAACTGCACAAGTCTTAGGAACTGCTCTCTTTAATATGGACTTTCAGTTTACTACAGCAAACTTTCCGTTTTCTCAAGGGTGTCTACAGAATTGAACCTCCAAACTTAAAAATGAACCAAGAATAATGAGAGGTGGAAAACTGGTCATTGACCTATGGACATTTGACTTGATTTTCTTCAACATGAGGATGGATTCAAAATGTTCTTGTCAAAACCTAGCTGTAGAGAGGTCATAGAACCACTGGCCCTTTTCTAAAGGGTGAGGGTGCATGGGGGAATGGGGGGCGGCGTGGTGTGTGGGTGGTGTATTCCCGTGGACCCCCACCCACCACTACCCATGCATGGATCACTGGGCATTGGTGCCCGTTAATCTGTGTGTGGGTGATGGGTGGAGGTGGGTGAAGCGCGGGAGCGCACACGCACCCATACCCACGATTCCCCCCCCCCCCGCACCTGCTGCGGCGTTTGCATGGGGGGGCGCATGGGGGAACATCTGTGTGAAAACGACCACTGAAACGAGAGCTGAAAAAGACTGAAATGGCCAAATCCGGATTAAAACAAGTAGCAACTATTTCATCAGTCAAGGGAATTGAACCTTTCATACCAGATTTGAATATGACCCTTTAAGGGCTCAATTCTGTGCAGTTCTGATTACTTTGGTTTATTCCAGCAAAGTACTTATGTATGTGTTTTGCTCTAAGCAGTCTCATAAGTGTCACTGGGATTACTCCTAGGCTTAAGTTAAGCACATGTTTAAGTGCTTCTGTTGAACAGCCTCCTGTGTTGTCTTTTCCAAAACAGCAATGGGTTTGATTTGGAACATAGGAGGGAAGTTCCCCACCCCCCGGCGTGCCACATTTGTTATCTTTTCTCACTGCCAAATGGCATTGCAAGCTCTTATTCAATCTGTTGTTCGCTGCCAATACCAAGTCTTAATCGACTTTACCGTTCTCCAAGCATTACCTCCTCCAATACATTTGTGTTTCAGAATATTTTCCCTAAAATGCATTATTGTGTACTTATCTATACTATTTAAAAATAAATAAATAAACAAACTCTTGCCATGATTTCTAAACTCTTGAGGTATCCTTTGTATTATGCCTGAGTTTTCACCTGTGTTTGCAGCACTTTCCAATTAAGTAATATTTCTAATTAATGTGCATTTTACCCTTTCCTCTGGATAATTAATAAAGATGTTAAAATCAGATGCCATCTCAGTCCCTGCAGCAAACCTCCACTTATCTTAAAACTTCAAAATGTTCTTGGCAAAATACTTCAATTTACCTTTCTGAGGTCTCCTGCTTTCCTGAAATCTATATCTTCATGCCCTGGTTCATGCCTTGTTAATGCCCTGGTCATCTCTCGCCTCGATTACTGTAACCTCCTTTTCGCTGGCCTCCCCCACTCTCATCTTTCTCCCTTTATCTCCGTCCAAAACTCTGCTGCCAGGGTCATCCACCTCACCCATCGTTTCGACCGCGTGCAGCCCCTCCTCTCCTCTCTTCACTGGCTCCCCCTTCCTGAACGAATCCTGCACAAGCTCCTAGTCTTCACCTATAAAGCTCTTCACAACCTTGCTCCCCCCTACCTCTCTGCGCTAATTTCCCTCTGTACTGTAATTTCCCTCAGTCTGTGAACTGGAGTACAGAGACCAGGCTGGTCCTCCTCTGTGCCTTCTCTCGCCCTCCCAAGACTCCCCTGCTCCCCTAACCACCTTTGTCCCTTCTCCCTAACTGCCCCCCACGCCTGGAACTCATTTCCTGCCCACATCTAACTCGTCCCCTCCCTTCGTACCTTCAGATCCCTCCTCAAGACCCACCTCTTCCACTCTACCCTCCTGTCAGTGGGAGGGGGTCTAGAAGGGAGAAGCGCCACCCACTCACGCCACTTGCACACGAGGAGGCTCTGCTTACGAGGTGCGGTAGAAAGGAAGCCCGTCAGGATAGTATTTGGGTCTGTTCGTGTGCTTACGCACTCTGAACATCGACCCCTATCATCATAGGGCGCAGAGCTGGGGGGTAAGGGGGGGTTCTCAGACTCTCGACTTACACTCGGCCAGGTAAGGATGAGGGGGATACGTGAGGGACGTGCCAGGGCCACAGGGGAGGGGGTCCCAGGTTCACAGGCAGGGTTCACGGGGCTCACTCTCGTGTCCAAGGAAGGGAAAGATGGACCCAGGACAGAAGGGAGGGGAAGTCCAACCGGGCGAGCCCGCAGGCTCCCAACCACTCTCCTTGCACTCTAGGTCAGGGGGTAAGGGAATCACTCACACGCAGCTATACTAGGACAGACAGAGACACACACAGATATGCACAGTGGGAGGGGAGCAGGTTAAGGGAACAACACACAAGACTCTAGGCACAAGCAGGTAAGCACTCTTGCTACTTAGCTCAGGGGGCCAGTCTCTCCAGGGCCTGCAGCTCTGTTCACTGGCACTGTTACTCTGACAGTGCCGGCTCTTGTAGTGTTGGCTCCGCCCCCCGTGCGTGCCTGGAGGCGCGCGGAGCGCCGCAACAGGGGGCGGGGCTCTTCTGCGTCCCGCACGGGACTGAGGCTTTCCCTGTTGCCGTCGCCGCCATTGGGGCCCCCGGCTGGGGGCGTCAGGAATGGAGGCGGCGGGCTGAGACTGCGGGTAAGGGGGACGGGGGTCTTGGTCTCCGGGGGGGGGCCGCCGCGCCTGGCAGCGGCTGCGGCGGCTGACACCTCCCCGACTCCTCACTCCCCTCACCTAACTCCTGCTGATACCCTCCATTCAGTACAGTCTGTTGCCTGAGGTCTCTGTACTCATATGCTCGCCACACGGACCAGCCAGCCATCATTCTTGTTGGAACCAAGCCAAGCGCATACACCTGGGACCTCGCAGCTTCATGACTGTTGCACTCCTTGTCTCTCCCTCTATTCCCATTCCTTCGTCTCCCCCGCCCCCAATCTCTCAGATTGTAAGCCCTAGGGCAGGGACTGTGTCTATTCCATTACTTTGTAAAGCACCAGGTACATTGCTGGAGCTATATAAATGCTTGATGATGATGATGGATTAATTAATTAATGAATAATAAATAAATAATCTGTTAACTTGGAAACACCATCTACTTTGAGGAAATTTCACCCCAACCCCACTTCAGCCCCTACAGTCTTGTGTTTGCAGGTCTGTCAGAAGGGTGTGTGGGAGAAGTGTTCATAAGTACTCTATGGAGAAACAGTAGTTCAATTACACAGGGCAGTGCAATGACAAAAAAAGACAACACGTAGTTCTCTTTGGGAAAATGCTTTGACTGTTCTTTAATCATAGCATTAGCTCTACACAAGGCTAGCAGCAGGCTTTAATACCACTGTGATGTTTCTTTAAGCAGTGATTTTCCAATTTCAGACACAATTCTAAGAGCATAATCTAAGACATTCCCTCTGGAGCTGCCTTTGCACACAAACACACTTCAATAAGGGCGTCCTCTGCCAGGGTCATCAAGACCAAAATGAACAAAATAGCCTCAGTACTGCTCTTATTTCAGTTGGTGATCCAACCTTACCCTTTAAATACAGGAGGGTCAACATAGAGGGGCATGACCTCTCTGAGCTGTCATATCACGTTCCTTTTCCAATGTTATGTAATTTTGAGAACTCAGCAACAATGTGCGGTGAATCGAATGTGTAGGTTTGTTACCCTGGGTTACACTAAATAATAAATCTATGAAGTACAGTCTGAGAGAACGTGTGCCTGTGTGTGTGTGTCTGCATGTCTGAATGCCTCTCTGTCTGTAGCCGTGCTCTACCAACCATTTATTCCAGAGCAGTTACTCCAGAGTAAGTTTTTGTGGATTGCAGCCTATGGGCGAAAAGGCATATTTGAACAGTTACTAACTTTATATAGCTATTCTACACTTAAAATAGCAAAACTAGAAAAGAGAAATGTAACCATAACTTTTCAGCAAAGAGTAGCAGTTTTTTGGTGAGTATTCAGTAGCTCCGTTAGACTATAAAGATCACATTTATTCGTATTTCCAGTCCACCTGTCTCTTTCAGATTCGAACTACTCATAGGTCACTGTCTGGACAAGATTGACTATTACAACAGAAACACCAAGGATTTACCACCCTTGTAATGTCACCAGGTTTTTATGTTTTGAAAATGGCTCCCCAGGCATTTTAAAGGCAGGAAGATGACCATATTTTTATGAGTGCTTTCTTCTTCTTTTACCCTGGTTTGGGGTGGGAGCACAAGAACAAAATGGCTCTTTTTGTTCATTGTACCAAGAAATTCCCTCCTGAATCTATCAAATGTGACTGTTTCACCTAGCAAATAACTTGGACATATCCAGACAGTGCATGAATAAAACATGCCACAATCATTTGATAGTGTTTTGTTTTCACAAAAAGAATATTTTCTCTTTTTTTATCTAGGCTTACAAAGGTAACCTTTAGTGGCAATAACTCATGATGGTACCAAGGATGAATGAATACAATTTGTAATTAGACTGACACACTGTGTTTATTGTAACAAAACAGATTTTATGATAATGGATGCATACCTTTAAATGTCGATACGCTAACTAGCAACTTTAGGATGAAGGCAGAATTCCATTTGCTATTTAATTTGAAATAATTCACTTCACTGAAACCACTCTTGCTAAGATCACCAACTATCTTCTTGTGGATAAATCCAACCGCCTTTACTCTATTCTTGTCCTCCTTGATATCTCTGCTGCCTTCGACACTGTTGACCACTCGTTCCTGCTTGAATCACTTCACTCCCTGGGATTCTGGGACTCTGTCCTCGACTGGTTCTCCTCCTACCTTTCTGACCACTCCTTCAATGTATCTCTTCCTAACTCCTCCCCCTCCTCCTCCCT
>QEPC01015736.1:2537995-2560496 GCA_003113815.1 Sphenodon punctatus | reverse complement strand
CTCAACTGTATCTCTCCACTCCTTCCCTCTCCCCCTCTGTTCAAGCTCGTCTCACCAACTGTCTCTCTGATATCTCCGCCTGGATGTCTCAACGCCAACTCAAACTGAACATGGCAAAAATTGAACTCCTTATCTTCCCTCCCAATCCTTCCTTTCCCTCTTCCCTGACAATTGCCATTGACGGGGTCTCCATCCTCCCTGTCCCCCAAACCTGTAGCTTGGGCTTCATCTTTGACTCTCACCTCACCTTCAAACCCTACATTGACTCTGTGGCCAAATCCTGCTGCTTCTCCCTCCACAACATTGCTAAGATCCGCCCTTTTCTGTCTGTCTCCTCTGCCAAAACTCTCACCCATGCCCTAGTCATCTCACGCCTCGACTATTGTAACCTCCTCCTCGCTGGCCTTCCCCACTCTCACCTTTCTTCCCTCATCTCTGTTCAAAACTCTACTGCCAGGATCATCCACCTAGCCCGTCACTTTGACCATGTGCAGCCTCTCCTCTCCTCTGTCCACTGGCTCCCCCTTCCTGAGCGTATTCTGCACAAGCTCCTCGTCTTCACCTACAAAACCCTTCACAACTTCGCTTCTCCCTACCTCTCCACCCTGATCTCCCTCTGAACCCCTGTTTCAGCACTCTGCTCCTCTTCCATCCCCTCCCTCACCCTCCCATGCCTTCCCTGCTCTCCCAATCGCCTTTGTCCCTTCTCCCTCGCTGCCCCGCATGCCTGGAAGTCCGTCCCTACCCACATCCGCCTTGCCACCTCCCTTCGTACCTTCAAGTCCCTCCTTAAAACCCACCTCTTCCACTCTGCCCTCCCTAACTCTTGCTAATCATCCCCACCCAGGATTATCCCCCACCTGTTATCAGCAAACTCCCAATGTACTGTAACCAAGCCAAGAACTTGTCCCTGAGTTCTCCCATCCTCATGGTCGTTGCATCCCTTGTCTCTCCCTCTGTTCCCCCTTCCCTGTCTCCCCTCCCTATCTTTAGATTGTAAGCTCTCAGGCAGGGACCCTGTCTATCTTATTCTCTGTAAAGCACCAGGTACATCACTGGTGCTATATAAATGCTTATAATGATAATAATAATAATGAAATATTCCCACACAAAGCATTATTTAATTCTTTTATTCTATTTACACATGAGTTTTTAGACACATGTCATGACCAAAGCAAAGATCTTGTTTCTAAACAAGGACTATTAAATGTAAACTCCGCTTATTTTTTCCATGCTCCACACATCATGTACAGACTTGCATGGCGCATGGTGCTCTTGCTGAAGCACTGCCTCTCCTTCTGCTGAATCATCACTACACTAAAGCCCTCTTCCTCCCTGCTCTCCTGGGGGAGAGGGCTAAAAGTGTGGCAGTGGCACAGCAGAGGTAGGGTTGCAGTGGCATACCCAAGAATACAATAATTAAATATTGCTTTGGGCAGGTGATGGACTGACTTGGACCCGGAGAGCAGTGCACAGCTTTCTTACCTCCATTGCTCACTGAGCTAGGAAGTTGGAAGAGGGCCACCACCTTGAGCAACTCCCCCAGCTGAGCTTCTGCCACTTTTGGTGGGGCTCCTCACAGCACAGACCTTGGATTGGCTCCTAAGCATCTGAAGAATCCAAGCTTTAAAAAAGCCACATACAGAGTGGTTGTACTGACCACTTACGTGATCAGTACGCATGGACCATTTATCAACAAAAGCCTTCTTGGAATGCCACAATTCATTCGATAGTGGAGAATGAACTTCCTGTCTTAGATAGAAGCTTTCCCCAGTATCCATATGATTCCCAAGGCAGAGAGTGGAAATTATCTTCTTTTCAAAGAGGTTTCTGAGACCCCTATGACTCTAGGTGCCAAAATCATTAGCAACGAGGGAGAGCAACTGGAGAAAAGAACTTTTCCCCTTTTCACTGTTTCTCAAAAGCATACATAATGGACTATGTTGATTGATTATATCCCAAGATGCATTTTATTAACCAAGGACCATGCTCTTATTTTGCTATAGGAATGAAACAGATTTGCTTTCTAATTTTTTTTATTTTTTTGTCTGTGCAAAAAATGCACACCTTTTATCAGGACAGTGACTCATGTGTTGTAGTAAGACATTAGAGGAAGATGCCATTTCTTAATCTCTCACACAGGACACAAGGTGCTCTTTGGAGGTCTCCCAACTGAGCCCTGATGACTTTAGGAGGATATGAAAGGAAAGCATGATAAGATATCAATATTGTCGGAAATATATTTTGCTAGAGAGCAGTTCTGGACCATAAGAACTATTAATTTTTTTAAAATGAGAGCCTTCCTATTTCATGGCTTACTCACACAACTCCCAATCAAGACAGGGTAACTGCAGAAGCAACCATAGAATGTTTTGCTTACCCTGGAATAATTTGCTAATTGTCCTGGGATAAAGTACCCTGTTTTCACACAGAGAGAGACCCCTGATTTATAGTGGGCTACTTATTTATAGTGTGGCTATTTTAAAGCTTGTGTATGAAGCATTCTATCCTGGGGTAAATCGTGGTGCTGAAAAACAGTGTCCTAAACTGGAGGGGGCAGGGCGACTGGGGAAGATATTCTGGGAGATACAAGAAGAAGCACAGCTGACAAACACCTAGCTTTCCTCTGATTGGGCTAGGGGGGGACTTCTAAAATAAGTGGGAGAGAGAGAGAGTCAAAGAACAAGGGGGATGCAACAAGAGGATGGAAAGGGGGAGAGAGGGGTGGGAGGGAGGGATCTCGACTACCACAGTTTTGTTAATACTGGACTGCGAGGGATCAAGGAAACCAATGCTGTTCGATGCTCCTGGAGCTGCTGGGCCACTGCCCATTCAATAACCTTCCCTAAAAAGGAAGGGCAAGTTAGAGACTGGCCGATAGCTGGCAAGGGCGTCAATGTAAAGAGATGGCTTCTTGAGCAAAGGCCGCACCACAGCCTCCTTCAGGCACCCTGGGACCTTGCCCTTCACAAGGGAGGCACTGACAGCCCCCGTCCAGCAATGGCCCCAGTGTTTCCTGGCTTGCTTTCACCAGCCAGGATGGGCAAGGATTGAGTTCACAAGTCATGGCCCTCACAACTCCCAGCATTTCCACTGCATCGGCAGACCATACCTGTCAAAACTGATCCCACAAAACTGGATTGGACAGAGCATTCATAACTTCAAGTATATCTACTGCATTAAATGCAGCGTCGAAATCATGGTGGATATGAGTAATTTTATCTGGAAAATAGTCAATAAACATTTCACAGTAAGCTCTGGAAGATTCCAGTTCCAGGCAGAGAGAGGCCGGACTGACCCAGCCCCATTACCACCCAGAAAAGGTCAGCTGGACGTGACTTTGCAGATGATATGATGGTAGCAAAGAAACTCCGCTCTGTTGCCCGCATAACCATGACATAGGCTTTTAATGTAGCTCTATGCCGCAGCTGGTCGACTTCAGTCCGAGTGCGGTGCCACCGTCACTGTAACCATCTCCTGTCCTGCTTGAGCATATGGTTTTGTGAAGTGGTAAATGGTACAGTGGGATCCCAGTAGGTAAATTATGGGTAAAACCAGAATCAAAATCTCGATTGAGACATTCCCAAGTACTGGTAACTTTTTGATTTTTCTGAGCTGGTATCGAGAACCAGGATTTCAATCAGATTACCTACATTTGTAAGATGTCATTTTAGCCCTAGAGCATGCCCATCCCTAGCTACAGAGATATTAGAAACATTGGATAGTGAGACTCACAAGAGGCATTTAGCTGTCCCCTAAATTGCCCACCAGCAATACAGGGTGAAATCTTCTTACTTCAGCGGATGCGGGGTTTCTCCCAAAGAAAACATCTAAACATCTATTGGTTAAAGCAAAATGATTACAACTCTGAATAGGAGTTTATTGAGAGAAAGCTGCTGTGAATTCTGGAAGATATTTGAATGGCAAAGGACCTTGCTAAAAATTAATGTGTCTGTTTCACATATATTTAATTACTACTTTGTGCCAATATTATGGTGAAGCACGAGGAAAAATGCAGCTGAGTCTGACAGAAGATTGATTCTAGGCTTTGCAAATGCAGAAGGCTTTGAGAATACAAAAATAACTATATATATTTATGCTCTCAGGCTCCCTCCTGTCTCCTGCATCCCATCGCCGAGGACTGGAGCTGTGCTTTCCCCACCCTGATCCCATTGCGTGCAAAGGCAGCAGAAGGACTCAGATTTAGGAACAGGAAACTCTGCAGGTGCTGAGGGAGGTAGCAGCTTGCATTTGCTGCAGCCTCACAGTGCCTGTCTGGAAGAACCTCACTTGCCTCCTTCCAGACAGGACTAAAAACCTGTATGCCTCCCTAGAGAGTAAGGATTATAGTTGTAGCTTAAGGTACGTTACTGTAACTTTAAGGGCTGAGGAGTCAGCATGTCCTGCCCTAAGGAGAGAGGCCACACCAGGGGGTAAGAACATAAGAAGTGCCATACTGGGTCAGAACAATGGTCCATCAACCCAGCATCCTGTCTCCGACAGTGGCCAATCACGGTGGTTTGAGAGATGCACCCAACAGGTCATAATGGGGAATCCATTCCCTGTTGTTTTCCCCAGCTCCCATCATGTTCCCTTATCCTGTCTAGCTAATAGCTGCTAATGGATATATCTTCCAGAAACTTGTCCAAACCTCTCTTAAAGTCAGATATAGTACTGGCCCTTACCACAGCCTCTGGCAGTAGATTCCACAACCCAATTATACGCTGAGTGAAAAAATATTTTCTTTTATTTGTTTTAAACTTGCCACCCATGAGTTTCATGGAGTGTCCCCTAGTTCTAGTACTAGCTGAGAGGGTAAATAACTGCTCCTTGTTTATTAGTTCCACACCACTCATGATTTTATAGACCTCTATCATATCTCCTCTCAGTCGTCTCTTCTCCAAACTGAAGAGCCCCAACCTACCAAGCCTCTCCTCATACGGGAGCCCTTCCATGCCCTTGATCATTTTTGTTGCCCTTCTCTGTACCTTTTCTAGTTCAGCTATGTCTTTTTTGAGATGGGGCGACCAGAACTGCACACAATATTCAAGGTGCGGTCGCACCATTGATTTGTATAGAGGCATTATGACATCCTCAGTTTTATTCTCTATCCCCTTCCGAATAATTCCTAACATTCTGTTTGCTTTTTTGACTGCTGCTGCGCACTGCGCTGTGGATTTCATTGTATTGTCCACAACCACCCCCAGATCCTTTTCCTGAGTGGTAACTCCTAGCTTAGTACCCAGCATTGTGTACGCATAGTTTGGATTATTTTTCCCTATGTGCATCACTTTGCACTTGTCCACATTAAATCTCATTTGCCATTTAGATGCCCAGGCACCCAGTGTCGTAAGATCCCATTGCAGTTCCTCACAGTCTGCTCGTGTTTTAACTACCTTGAATAACTTGGTGTCATCTGCAAATTTGATCACCTCACTCTTAACACCCTTTTCCAAATCATTAATGAATACATTAAACAGCACCGGTCCAAATACAGATCCCTGAGGCACACCACTTTTTACATCTCTCCATTGTGAAAACTGACCATTTAGTCCTACCCTTTGCTTTCTATGGGTAATTTCAGACGTGATGGGCCTGGAGGCCCGCCACACTGAGCCACGGACCGGGATCCGTTTTGGATCCCGATCAGGAATCAGTCCAGCCGTCCATCAGACATGCCGGCCTGATTCCTACAGGGGATCGGGGAGGGGGCGGGGCTGCGCGGACCGATGTGCGTCCGCACATCCCCACCCGCCGCGCTCCCCCGGCTGCGTGCCCTCTGGGAGACGGGTGCAGCAGCAGCTAATCTGGCCGCTGTGCCTGATCCCATCCCGAGGTCGGGACCACGATCTGGGCCAGATAAAGGTAACAGATGTTACTTTCAGACGATCCCGGATCGTGGTCACCGTCACCACGGTTTGGGCCTGATCCCACCACGAGAATCATGGTCAATGTGATTCCCACCAGCGATTCACTGGGGTGAACATCTGGCGGAACTCACAACAGACGTTACGGAAATCACGGCCACCACAGAGGATTCACTGTGGTTGACTGTGATCTCATAACGTCTGAAATTACCCTATCTTTCAACCAGTTTCTGATCCATAGTAAGACATTACCTCCTATCCCATGACTTTTTAATTTTCTGAAGAGTCTGTCATGAGGGACCTTATCAAATGCTTTCTGGAAATCCAGGTACACTATATCTACTAGGTCTCTCTCGTCCACGTGCTTATTTACACCCTCAAACAATTCCAATAGGTTAGTGAAGCATGACTTACTTTTAATAAATCCGTGTTGACCCTTCCCCATTAAGCCATGTTTGTCAACATGCCCTGTAATTCTGTCCTTAATGATGGTTTCCACCATTTTTCCCGGCACAGACATCAAGCTTACTGGTCTGTAGTTTCCAGGATTGCCTCTGGATCCCTTTTTAAATATCGGGGTTACATTTGCCCCCTCCAGCCCTCGGGTACAGTGGCAGATTTTAGTGACAGATTACAGGTCTGCAATTTCATATTTGAGTTCCAGTTCCGGGTGAAGTTGGAACTGGAAGAGAGGGCCCCAGAGGTATATATATAAAATGTATAAATACTCCAGAGGTGCGTGTGTGTATGTGTATATATATATATATATATATATATGTTTTGGCTTCTGGATTTTCCCGGAGTCAACACATGCATGGACTGTAAGGTGTGAATATGGCCTTAGTCCAAAGTTTACATGTTTATATATATATATATACACATACACATATATACATATATATATATATACACACACACGCCTCTGGAGTATATATTCCATGCATGTGTTGACTCCGGGAAAATCCAGAAGCCAAAACATACAAGTGGTTCAGTGGGTATGAACGCCCCCCGCCCCCCTTGCGTGGCTTTGCTGGTGATCAGCTGCAAAATTGCTGGCTGGATTTCCCCTACTCTGCCATCTCCCAGATGATCACTGGTAAAGCTGTGCAAGGGGGATGTGCCCGTGCGTTCACACCTGATAAACCCCACACGTTTTGGCATACGGATTCTTTCCCTGAGCCAAAACCTGCACGGAATGTCAGGTGTGAATGTGGTCGAAGTGTGAATGGCTTAGGGATGAACAGATAGTGGCTCTTTAAGACCAGACTGCTCCTCACTGTGACCCCACCCCTTTGGATGGGTATAAAGAGGGAAAAGCAGAAGAACTAGTCAGTCTGCTCAAGGCTACCAAAGTCATAACAGGCTAGGCAACGGGGCTCATGCCGGGAGTTGTTCCAGCCCTGAAGGGAAAGTCCGAAGCTGCAGAGAAAGCAGCAAAAGAGAGAGGCTGTTAACAGACATGCCGTTGGCCAGTTGGGCCTGCTTTGGCCCAACCGGGCCAACGTGATGCCTGTATGTTTGTTCTGGGCCTGCCAGATGTGGGCCAGAACATACTATCTGGGCCCAGATCAAAGTGAGCTCCACTGTCTGGGCCTAGCAACCACCAAGATGGGCTGAACCGAGTGGGAATGTTTGTCCCCAGCCCCGGCTCTTCCCAACATGGGGGATTGCCATGGTGGGGAGTGGGGGGGTGGGACAATGCTGGAAGCATGGTGACTTGGCTGGGAGAGAGTCTGTTAACACCCAGAGAGAGAACAGGCTGAAGCCAGAGTTGCAGAGCTTAGAGCTGAAGACTCTGAAGATTCAAACCCCAACCCAAGCAGCAGAAAGAGAAGAGTTCCAAGATTCTGTATATAGAAAAAGTTTATAGAGAGAATACTCTCTGTATACAGAGAAAGTGTATAAAAGTGGGTGAAGAAGACTTACCTGAACCATCTGCAGTGTTATAATTGGGAAGAAAGTGGTGGAAAATAGATGACCCCGGTCCTGCAAAGAAGTCGAAGGATAAAAGGGTCATTTGTAACAGGCTATACTAGCCAATGACCCGTGTTCACTGGATTTTCCTCATTGCCACCAATGAAGGAAACACAGTGGATGAACATTGGTTCCTGATAATAGCTTTCTAAAATTTAACAAAATTGGGACTTGAGACAATTGTGTAGAGCATGAGGGGAAAAGATTTAAAGCAGAATAGAGATGGGAAAGTTTAGGACCAGTGGCGTGGTGCCAATGGTGGCTACCTGTGTCAGCAAGGATAGCCCCTCTTGGTTTCTCCTCTTCCCCAGGAAGGTGGGTGGGTAGCTGGAAAGTGAAGCTGCTGTTGTCACCTCCTCAAAACTTCACCTGGTTGCTGTATGCCATGTTTAGCTGGGTTCTCCTTAGGCACAAATACTCCAGAGGTATAAAAGTAATAGAACTTTATTAAAGAACCAACAGTATCATAACTGTGGGGAGCAACCCTGAGAAGGTCTGCTAGCTGGGGCCCTTTCTTCCAGTTCTGGCTTCACCCCCTGGTGTGACCTCTCTCCTTCGGGCAGGACATGCTGACTCCCCAGCCCTTAAAGTTACAGTAACGTACCTTAAGCTACAACTATAATCCTTACTCTGTAGGGAGGCGTACAGGTTTTTAGTCCTGTCTGGAAGGAGGCAAGTGAGGTTCTTCCAGACAGGCACTGTGAGGCTGCAGCAAATGCAAGCTGCTACCTCCCTCAGCACCTGCAGAGTTTCCTGTTCCTAAATCTGAGTCCTTCTGCTGCCTTTGCAAGAAATGGGATCAGGGTGGGGAAAGCACAGATCCAGTACTCGGCAATGGGATGCAGGAGACAGGAGGGAGCCTGAGAGCACTGGTCTGGGTCCCTGTAGAATTCTTCTCTGACAAAGACATGCCTGGAAGAACGAGTGTGTGTGTGTGTGTGTGTGTGTAAAATTATGAGATGAAATGCGAAATGACCGTTATCCAGTAATGTTACAAGTTAAATGAGCCAATAAAACCTTGATTCCTGGTAATTACTTACTTGTTTGAATCACCCTTATTTAATAATATGTGGCCAATGATTGTGATTGACTCTGGGTTCACCAGAGTCTTTCAACACCGCAGTCTAGGACTGGTGATGAAGAACTCCTTTCATCTAGTTTTTACTTTGCCAGTCTTGGTGTTTGAAACTGGGAAGTGACGGGAGGAAAGGAACCTCAGTTCACAATAAATCTTTTATTTTTACATGTGAATAAGATATGTAGGCCCATAGGATGAGGGTTTTTCTTACCAGGTTAAGAAATAAGAACAGCCATGCTGGCTCAGATCAGTAGTCCATCCTGTCTCCGACAGTGGCCAGCCTCGGTTGCTTTAGAGAAATACACAGCAGGTCATAATGGAGTGATCCAGCTCCTGAAAGACAAGTTACTTGCCCTGACCAACTTGATTATCTTCTAAGAACCTATCTAGTCCTCCTTTGAACCTGGTTATGCTCTTGGCCTTCACAACATCCTCAGGTAACAATTTCCACAGGTTAGTTGTATGTTGAGTGAAAAAAACAGCACCTTTTTTAAAAAAAACAAAAAACCACCCAGCTTCCAGTTAATTTCACAAGGTGTTCCCTCACTCTTGTATTTTGAGAAGGGGTAATTAACAGCGTATTTATTTGCACTGCACCACTCCTGCTTTTGTAAACTTCTACCACATCCCACCTCAGTCTTTAGTTCTCTAAGCTGAAGAGCCCTAAGTTAGTGACCAGGGCTGGATTTAGGGGCAGGCGACCCAGGCGATCACCTGGGGTGCCAGGCTTGGGAGACACCTGGCTCGAGGGTCATCTGTTCAACAACCTCCTGTTGAACAACTGGCGGGGGGACACCAAAGATGTTCCTCACGTGGTGCGCCATTTGCTTTAGGGCTATCCCTGTTAGTGACCCTCTTCTCATACAGAAGCCATTCCATGCCTTTGATTGTCTTTCTTGCTCTTCCCAGAACGTTTACCATTTCTACTCTCTGTCTTTCATGAGATGGGGATTAGAGCTGAAATGAGTACTCGCAAAAACGGATATACTTGTTGAAATCACAGTGCCCAACTCAAAGTGATACTGTCGGATAGTAATCTGATATGTATGGTTTTTATCACGTTGTTAGCTGCCCTGAACCTTCGGGGGATAGGGCAGGATAAAAATCTAAATAAATCAATCAATGATCAGGACCGGATTACTGCCCAACAGGCTGCCCCATTTAACGAAAGACCATTTTCATTACTGTTTTCCTTGTTTTCTGTTTTGACTTTCCAATGTTTCCTTTTTTTCATTTCTGCCATGCACCAAGATAGGAAAATGGAAGAACAAAAAAAAAAAACAGATGAAAAATGTGAAACAGAATGTGTCAGTGAACTAGTAACTGAAAACCAGAAAATCAGTAACTTGGTAACAGAATTAACTACGATTCTGGGTAATCAGGTGCCCAGTTTGCTAATCTGGTACTGATTGGGCCCTTGATAAGCTGCCCAGAATTTCAGGTATTACACACAGGTATAAAATTAGCTTCCCACTTCAAGTCTAATAAGGACACAAGAACCGCATACAATATTCAATATGTGGGCGCACAATGGATTTATATAGCAGTGTTATGATAGCCTTTCTTTCATTATTTAGCCCTTTCCTAATAATTCTCAACGTTCTGTTTGTCTTATTGACTTCTGCTGATCACTGACCTAATGTTTTCAATGAAAAATCCACAGTGGGGCCAATCCTGCATGCACATGCGTGCACCCCTATTGCTGGCATATTGTGCCATGCAGGGCTGCTTGATGGATTTGCAGGGCAGGATATTGGCCCCACTGACTCCAAGATCGTTTTTTTCTGGATGGCAACACCAGATTTAGAACCCAATATGTATGTATAGTTAGAATTATTTTTTCCCCATGTTCATCACTTTGAAGTTATCAAAATTCAGTTTTATCTGCCATTTCATTGTCTAGACTTCCAGATGTGCAAGATCCTTCTGTAAGTTACATTATTATTTATTTTATTCAAATTTATATGCCACCCTTCCTGTTGAGGCTTAGGGCGGTTTACAACCAATAAAAACACTTTAAAAAATCCCCTTGACTCCCCCCCACCCCCCAGCTCTTTTCTTAACACACCCACCCAGCCCCTATCCCTGCCTGCCAAACACCTGACCAAACAGAAAAGTCTTACATCATTTTCAGAAGATGAGTCTGCTTGGGATTTAAGTTTCTTCAGTTATTCTGTGTCACCTGCAGATGTGGCCACCTCATTCTTCACCCTCTTTTCCAGGTCATTAATGTTCTCTCTAAGGTTGGGATGTGAACCAAAGCAAGTACTTTACTAAGCAGAATATTTTTCGTCTAGCGTTAATACAAAAAAGTCTAGTTATGTTAAATATGCTAAATACCACTTCTGCCAAGTTGTCGGTTTCCAAGATATGGTAGCTATCAGTTGCATTTTCCTTAAAGAAGGAAACTGCAAACCTGCCAAGCCTAGACCTTTAGAAGTGAGACTCATTTTGTTCCAATTACATCAAGATAAATTCCCATTGGCTGCAATTATCTTGGGGAACCTACAATGCCTATAAATAACAGCATGACTTGTGGTACCTATGCTGAATTGTTTTTTGTTTGTGTCCTTTTTAAAAAGACTGTCTTGAAGTTTCCAGGAGAATGTTACATTCTCTCTTTCATCTGCAGTGGCTGAATTAAAGGTACTCCTTGAGGGCATCTCCTTGTTTAAAATAATTATTAAGTATTATGATAGCAGCAGAAATCAGAAGTGGTAGAGGCACACAAATACAAGTTATGTTTATTTCACAGAGTTTAACATGGAAACAAAGTAGAATGTATTCCTCCTATTATTAAGCATTAGAGGTTGTTAAAAAGCTCTGCATTTGCAGTGAAGTGCATGAATCACAGATTGTATATTATTCCCTGTTCTCATTAGAGTTTTCAAGGAGAAAGTCATCCTGACATCTACAAGCTACGAGTGTATCTGCAAATAGAATTTATGGTGCAGGAGTGACCATTAACTCCTACTCCTTAAAGCATATTTTCTTTTAAAGACCTTGACAGGTTAGGCATAGGGCAAAAGCTTAGTTTATTGACTTCTGATTGAAGAAGATGAAAAAGGTATTCTGCAAAGAAAGGGTAAGAAAAATAAAGCTTGAATTATGTAAACCTACAAGGTGATATAAACAGCCTGATGTGCCAGAGAATGAATCACTGCTAGGGCTATATATTAAGAGCTCCTTATTTATTAAATTATGTATCCGAATTGATGAAAAGCATTTTAAAAGTCTGTCAAATTAATCTAGTCTTGTCAATCTAGTGGAAACAGGTAGTAAAATTATCCTAATTGTGTTGTAGCTTTATTAATAGCAATCACAAGGCTGCAGGACCTGGGTTGGATGAAAAAGAGAGGTAGAGCTGGGCAAAGTGGGCCACAGAAAGCTATCATGTTTGCTGTGGTCCACCATGGCTGGCTGTCATTGGCCATTGTGGCTGCCCATAATGGTGGGAGCAGGGCACTGGGCGCAGAGTAGGGGTGGGGCAGGCCGCATATGTATTTATTATTTATTTACGTAATTTATATCCCGCTCTATCCCGCCACAGGCAGCCTAGAGCAGCTAACAACATAATAAAAATATGTTTGTGCATCTGTTTACCCTCCCCGGTGGCCTAGCTGCAGGAACGTGTGTTGGGCGGTCTGATCTGGTAGGGACCATGGTTTCCTGACCCAGAATTACAAGTCACACCACGCTGTGGATGTGTACCATGTGATGGGATTCTGGGTCAGACTCAGGGTGATTTCAGATGTTACAGGCCTCCCTTTTACCACAGTGAACCAGCTGTGGTGGAGGAGATCCTGTAACATCTGAAGGGGTTCCCGCCAGAAGTTCACCACAGTGAACACCGGTGGGAATCCAATTAACCACCATTCTGGAGGGGAGGCCGGCCTCGCCTCCAGAATGGTGGTTACCTGGACCACGGTTCGGAATCAGCAGATGGTAACATCTGTTACCTCCGCTGAGGCCGGAGCATGGTCCCAGCCATGAGTTGGGATCGGGCGCAGAAGGCAGTTTGGCCGCTGCGCCCGCCCATCTTCAGGAGGGAGGGCAGCCGGGGGAGCATGGGGGGGCGGGGTCGTGTGGCCGCACATTGCATCGCACAGCCCTGCCTCCTCCCTGATCCCTGATCGGAATCAGGCCGGCACGTCTGTTGACCGGCCAGCATAATTCCGGAGGGGGACGAAGATTTGACCCCGCGCCATGTCAAGAAGGGAGGTCGGCACATCTGAAATCAGCCACAGCAGGCCTTTCTGTTGATAAGACCAAATTCTGTCCATAATATCCCTTTGTACCAATGAAGGTATAAACAAAGTGACCTTGAAAAATATATTGGGTCTTGCAAGCAACCTGGTTTCCGAGGCTTGTAAGAAAGGTCAGTATCACAATCGACTGAAATGACTTATCGCATGAGTTTGAATTTTTCATATCAGTGTGAATTGATTTGTGAATGTTCAGTGAAGAGTGCTACCATTTCGGGTGGAGGTGGTGTCCTTCCATACCCTGTGATCTGTAGATGTACAAGAAGGTCTTGAATTTGTTTTATTAAGTCAACCAACGAACTGGTGACTGCAATAAAAATGTCACAATGAAAAAATGAACATGTGTAAAGTAACTGGCTTAAACTTAACCTAGAGGCAAATCAGTAGCTACATGGAAATACTGCTCCCTTATGAGCTCAAGAGGGTGAAGTAAATCACAGAGAAGGATTTATCTCACCCATCTTGGAACAGGCAGCCACTTAGCCTCTGATTTTCAAAGTGCTCCACTGGCACAAGTCATCTTGATGTGACTGAGGCTTTCACAGATGAAGCATTTTGAGGGTTAGACTGTCCATTTCTTTGATTACATTAAGTATAACAACATTGGGCCAGACAACCTTCCCAGTGGAAACCAGCAAACCCTGTGGAGAGATCTTCATGAGGTTCTCCTTGCGGTGTTTTTCCTGGTACTCAGCAGAGGGCCAACCTTTAATACATACAGAACCCTGGAAATCTGTGTGGATCCTGCATGAGCCACTGAAGATCTAGTCTGCCTGTATGGGAGGCACACAGCACCCACCATTTCTCCCTTCTTCTTCCAGACAATCCAGTTACAGTGGACCCTTGCTGCCAGGACACATTTAACTTTTAAAGCCCTTCACGGCCTGGACCCTGCTTATCTTCAGGACCACCTCACTCCCCATGTGCCCGTGTGACCCTTGAGATCATCCGTGGTAGCCTTTTTGGAGGTTCCCTGGGCGAGGCGGGTGGCCATCAATGTTAGATCTTTTTCGGTGTCTGCCCCTGTGCTGTGGAATTCGCTCCCGGAGGAGGCTCGGTTGGCTCCCACTCTCCTGCTATTTCGGCACGTATGTAAGACCTGGCTGTTCCGTCAGGCTTTTGGTGAGGGGTGGGGGTGGGGGGGCTCCCCGCATATTGTATTTATAAATTGTTTTTACATTTTAAAATTGTTTTATTGATTGTTGTTCGCTGCCCCGGACTGCCCTGTGGGCAGGAGGGGTGGGATGTAAATTTTACATAAATAAAAAAATAAAATACAATACCCCCCTTTGGGTTCCTTTTGGATTTACTGATGGTTTTAAGGGGGAAAGTGCAATCCCCGAGCCTCCTATACCCACTCTCAGAACCCCAATCGTCCTCCAGTGGATCCAAGGCAAAAAACAAAACAAAACATGCTTTGTAGTTTGTTGACCCTTCTGCTCTACACACAGTGTATGGATCTTAAGGAAAGATTCCTTTGATACACCCACAACCATATGTTTGAAAGATAACGTTTGCAATTTATAAAAACAGTTGTGTAAAATGGCATTTCAAATGTTTAAACAAGATTATTGGGAGAAACACTTTGGAAACCGAAATGTAGCACTTTCCCAAAACTCCACGATAGCAGACTACTTAAGCAAACAGTCCAAATCTCCTCCTACCTGATTCTGGAGAGATGTGCTTTTTCTTGCTCTTTGTAGTACAAGAAGGGAATCAATAGAATAAAATCAGCATCTTGAGCGTAGCCAGGGAGGTGGGTGGCCAGTGGTGGGAGTAGAATACATTCTAAATATCTAAAAGACCGCCTCTCCCCTCATGTCCCACTGCAGCTTCTGAGGTCAGGCGGGAGCAGGTACTATCTGCCTGTCAAGTTCATACAACAAGGGCACACAGAGAGGCAATCTCAGTGGCTGCCCCACAGTTATGGAACTCTTTTCCCTTGGAGGTTTATCTAAGCCCGAGGTTTATCTAAGCTCGAGCCTACCCATCTTTGGGAGGCAAGGTAAGACCTTTCTGTTTGGCAGGCAGGGGTAGGGTTTGTGGGTTAGGGGATTTCATTTGCTCTTATGTGGCTTTATTTGTGTGTCCTAATATTTTAGGGGTTAGGGAATTTTACTTGTCCTTATTCTGTGGATTTTAATGTGTTACGTGTGTTTATTACCTTTCCTATGAGAAGGGTGTGTGTGGATAATACGTAAATAAATAAGTCAGGTCAGAACAATTAGTTGCCTTGTATTTCAGTTTCCATATTTTGTTAGATCCAGGCCATGCCACGTCTTCAGGCCAAAAGGCCTCTGTTTTATTAAAGGTCTTGCTCTTTTTTCTTACCCTTGCTGAACTCTCCTAGTGACAAACATAGGTGCCTAGTAACGAGTAGACATGTAGAGAGCTCTAACTGGCCAGGAGTCCAGAAAGAATTCTTCTCCTGCTTCCAGCTCTCTGATCTTTGGGAGGAGAGGGATGCCAGGTTGAAGAAGTCCCCGCCGCGATAGCTGCGGCGGGGGTTTGGCGGCGCCCGCTTACCTTCCCAGGGAAGGAGGACGGGGAAAGGAGCGGCCGCCTGCCTTGACGAGGGAGCGGCCTGGTTGCTAAGCAACCAAATTGAAATGCGCCCGGGACTCTCGCGAGAGCGGGATTTCCCGGGCGCCATCTTAGACTCCCCGCTCAGCCGCTTCATTCGGCCGGGCGACGAGCGGGGAGTGGACCACGCACCCACCCACCCATCCCTCTATAAGGCACCACTCCGAGTCTGACTGGCCGCAACTTAGGACCGGAAAGGAATTTTCCCTGAGCTAAAATTGGCACAACGGCGAGGGGTTTTTTGCCTTTCCCGGAGTGAAATGCCAAATCAAGAAAGAGGGTAAGGCTGCAAATTTGCTGGTGGTAGGCCGAAATGTCGCACTCTTGGCGGTAGCCTGATTTCAGGCCAAGGGTTAAAAGTTTAAAAGGTTGACATAGCATAGGGTAGCAACATCTCCTTAAGAGATGGGTATAGGCCATCCATAGCCGCTCAGTGCGGCCCACTGGATGGTCAGCCCAAGGGTGAGAGACGAGCGGCCGAGCCTGCTGGGCGGACCATGTACCAAACAGGAGGTTACGGTGTCCTCATCCTTGTTGTTTAAACCCCCGCCTTGGTAGGCGAGAGGGGATAGGAACGAACAACCCGCTCTGGCCCGGTGAAACCGGGATGGGGGCAGGGTGTAAGTTGAAGAAGTTTGTTAAGGTAGGGCACAGGAGGATTCCCCTCGGGCTTAACCCGAAGATGGCAAATGGGCAACAGGGCACAAGGACAGCGCCTGTTACAGTAAGGGAACCTCCTGCGGCGATGGTTAACAGTTAGGAAGAGATTAATGGACCCCAGTTTAAAGGGGGAAGTGGGAGGGTCACCTCTTCCCCCTTTTTATCGACTAACAATAAAGAGTGCGGCCGTTCAAACCCATACAAGTGTCCGCGTCTTCCTTGGGAGGGGTGCGTCGACAAGAGTCTACAGAAGAACAAACAGACAAAAACTTGGCCACATGCTGGTGCTGGTCGTAGACTGGTTTGGGGGAAACTCTGCCACAGAGCGCACATGTACACAGGACTGGCGTCAGAATTTGCAGGGGCCAGGGTGAAGGTGAAATGCAGGGTCCGAGGTGGCCCCGCCTTCTCTTCTGTGATCCCACCCCTTTGGGGGCATCCTCTGCGGGACCTCAGAGGTGGTCATATTTGAGTCCTGGTGAAAAAGGAGTCCACTGCGTGATCCCTGGAAGTAGAGAAAATAGTGGGGCCCAAAGTAGCCACCCTAGGTCACCCTGTGATAAGGCTGGTCATACATGTGCACACGTGCACACGCATGCGCACACAGTACAGATCACAAATCTCTTGTCTCAAAGACTCGATGTTTGTGTCACCATTCAAAAGGAAGATAGACATATGTTGCTGCTGCATAGTCAAAGAAGAGAATGATGAGAAGCAGAGGATTTTGTGACATAATAGACTGCAAGAACTGCCAACCCCAAAAGTTCAGAAAGCACAAGAAAGGAACACACTTTCCACAGTTTGTAGTAAAGCAGGCCTCTGCAGCCAAGACCTTAGTTTGCATGTAATTAGCTGAAAATATAAGTTTAATTATGGGCAAGATGATACTGCTCTATTATTTAAGTGCTCATTCCAGACTTCTGTTGTTGACATGCTGCATAAGTGTCATTCATGTTAGCTAAAATGGCTCTAAGGCTAGTTCCTCTAATCGTACACCTTATCATACATCACATTTTTGGAACGCTTTTGAGAGGGGAACACTGTACAAGCATGGAATAGGCAGGCAATCTCTTTTTATAGGACTTGAATGGAATTTGCCCTGCAGGGCAGTAACTGCCTCATAGAACATGTTTAAGTTTTAAAATTTTGAGACCTGTGTCGATTGAGGCAAGGGGTCAGGATGTGTTAGGGCTGGGCTAGCACCCAAAAAATCCCACTTTTTAGTCTCAACTTCGCAGCCCCCTTTCTCTGGTGTATTTCCCAATAAGGAATTCAAGGGCAAACTGAGAAACTACTGACAGTGCAGTATCTAAATCAGAGGGAGATGCTTTGCCTCATTTTCATTAAAATTACAACAAAACCCTGAGCTGCATGCAGCGGGAGTGAGCTCAGAACAGAGTCCAAAGTAGTATCATTATATTATATAGGCTTTCCTAGCTCAATAAAGCAGATGTCCTATATTTACAAAATAGCTTTGAGAATGCTGGTTGTGGTGGAAGAAATTATACAAACAACATAAAATCCTCCCCCCTGCACTCCAGCATTTTGTAATCTTTGGGTAGGATCCTGTGGCTTTTCAGTGTCAGCACTGGCCTGTGCCCCCATTTGTAATATTTACTGCTGTTATAGCAGTTCATAAGGCAACTAGAGACCAGAATGTGGAACAAAACAAGGTTTTCCTTTTTAACTGTGTAACTCTTAACTTTGACCTAAAATGGCTGCTGGCTGCTGCTTTGTTCTCTATCTCTGTTCCCCAACACAGCAGTCCCAATTTCCATCACAATTTAATTCCTACTATTACATCTCCCTTTTTCTTTTTCTTCCTTTTTTTTTTTAATTCTCTGTATCTGATAGGTTTTCTGATTACACTGTCTCTTGATGTAATAACAGGCTTTTCAAAGTCCATATTCTGTTCTGGTGTTTCACTAGCACTTTGCATTGCATGGGTTTCATTTGTTGTATCTGGAGACTCTATGATGCCTGATGTAGATACATCAACATTGCAGACGCACCGAAGGAGACAGGACACAGTGCTGGATTTTAAATGGCCGCACTCTTTATTAACCAGATTACAATCAGAATTAGGTGGGGGTAAATCGCCTACTGTGATGCGGGTCCAGTACTTAACCTTAGCCATGAACAGTAACTCAACGTTAAACAGGGGTGGCTTCGATGTACCCTCGATTGCCACCCCTCAGACGATCACGTCTCCCCCTCGAGCGACCCCGTTCGTCCGTGAGGGGGTCCACTCCATCAATGTGATGCCTGCCGACGGGGGGCCATACTTGCCCCTACAGCCGTCGCATGACACCCCTCCCAGGGAGGCTGCCCCGCCGCTAGCCATCCCCTGCTTTCCGGCAGGTGGGCCTCCCTGTCCCTTAAGGAGATGACTCTTAATTATAAACCCTCCCTAACTACTCTAACCAGTACTGGACCCCTGTGCGACAATGATAGACGAGCACAACAACACCCCAATACTAAGGGATAACAATTAGCCAAATATCATGCACTGTAAGGAAGGCAAAAAATGAAAAACCCATGTTCAGGCCTGATTAGATTGATCGGAAAAATTCCTTCCTGGCCCCGAAATGGCGGCCGGTAATGACCCACAGTGCAAAGGGGGAGGGGGGGGTGGGTGCCTTTCTTCTGCAGCCCTAGACCCGAATGTGGCTAGGGCTGCAATCTAACTGCACGTGTGCCCCGGCCGTTGGGCAGGGTCACGTGCCTGGTTTGTTCAATAGGAGCGCAGCCTGGGCTGCCTAGCAACCCAGGTTGCGCTCTGAGTTCCCGGCGTGCCGCTCGTTTCTCCCACCTCGGGCCCGTCTTGGACTCCCGAGGCGGGAATCAACGTTCCAGCCGTCCTGCCCCCTCCTCAGGCGGGCGCGGCAAAGGGCCTTGCGCCCCCCACCCCCATGGGGGGGGAGGGACGGAGGCAATTCTCAGTCTTTTAGTCCATTAGTAAAGACTCAGGACCTTTACTGTTCTGTAGATCTCTTCTGTTCCTCCTCTAGACAGCTGCATCATTTGTCTGGACCACATATGATCTTGGGGTCATATATTCTTCCTTCACTTTGCTAGGTTTCCACACTCCATTTTGACTGATGGTAACTGGGTCTCCCACATGCAAAGGAGGTAAAGGCTTTGCACCTTTATCATAATAATGTTTTGGTTTCTCTTGTCTCTTTTTAAAATGTGCTTGTATGTCACCCTTCACCAACTGAGGCTGTAATAAAGATGCTGAGATAGGTAATCTGGTTCTCAAGCATCTTCCCAATTGTGCAGATGACTGCATATCACTTAGGTGTAGTTCTGTAATCCAATAAGCTAAGGTACAGATCAGTATTGTCCAGACTAGACTTCTTTAAAATCCTCTTTACCGTTTGAATACCATTAGCTTGAGGAAATTGTGGACTTGATATTGTATGGACAAAATCTCATTCTTTTGCAAACATTCTAAAAAAAATTGAACAAAATTGAGGACCATTATCACTCACAATTTCCTCTGGTATACTATGCCTTGCAAATATTGATTTGCAGTGTTTGATTATTGAATTACTAGTAGTGTTCTCTAGTAAACACTTCTAGATATTTTGAATAATAATCAACCAGAAGAAGGTAGTCTTTCTTGTCAAATTCAAATAAGTCCATACCTAATTTCTGCCATGGTCTTTTTAGTATTTCATGCGGCAACATATGCTCTTTTTGGTCTTTATTTTAGTTTGACATAAAGGTTTGACATTTGTCACAAGACTTTACTAAGTCCTCATTTTGAGCTCCCATACTTGGCCAATATACTTTAGTCCTTCATGAGCATTCATTTTTTCTCTAAAATTCCAGTAATCACGGATTCCTCTGGGATTTTCTCTCATCTATCTGGCCATCTTTGCAAGATAGTATTTGTTAGAATCTGTAAAGTTTTGTCATTCACAGTCACCGTTCTATATTACTTTAATTTTAGTTCTGAGATTGGTCAATAGGACATCTTTAAGTGCATAGCAACATCAGCTTCCTAGGAGCTTACTCCTTCTCCTTTTTCTAGGTATTTTTATTTATTTAATTAAAAAAATTTATTACCCTGCCCCTGGGCAGCTTACAACAATAAAAAACAATTAAAACAATCATAAAAGAAGGAAGTAGAGAAAACACCCCCTCACCCCCAGCCCATCACCCCTCTCCCCTGCCAAACTCCTGGCGGAATAGCCAGGTCTTGCAATGTTTCCGAAAAGAGGGGAGGTCTGGGTCCAGCTGGGCCCCCACCGGAAGGGAGTTCCATAGGCGCGGCCACTGAGAACGCCCTATTCTGTATGGCCACCCGAGAAACTCAGGAGACTTCGAGCAGGGCATCCCCGGATGACTGCAGGGGCCTATCCAAGACAAGGGAAGTGAGGCGGTCTTGCAGATAGGCAGAGCCCAAACCGTCTAGCGCTTTATAGGTTAAAACCAACACCTTGAATCGGGTCCAGAAAACTACCGGCAGCCAATGCAGAGAGAGGAGCACTGGTGTAATATGCTCCCGGCAGCCCAGTCCCACTAGGAGACGGGCCGCCGCTGCAATTTCCGAGCCATCACCATGGGTAGCCCCATGTAGTGTGTTACAGTAGTCTAGTCGAAAGGTGATGAAAGCATGGATGACTGTGGCCAGGTCAGAGTCCGAAACAAATGACTGAAGCCATTGATGAGGTGCAACTGGCAAAAAGCACTCCTTACTAACTAACATCACTTCTGTCTTGTCAGGATTCATCCGCAGTCGATTAACCCTCATCCAATCCCTCATAGCCGCCAGGCACCGAGTAAGCACCAAGACTGCCGGACCTGGGTCTGTTGAAAAACAGAGATACAGTTGGGTGTCGTCAGCATATTGATGACATCGTACACTGAACCCCCTAATCACCTCGCCGAGCGGCTGCATATACACATTGAACAAGAGATGGGACAGAACAGTATGATGAAAAACAATCCCCAAGAACTACCCGCTGGGTTCTTCTGGTCAGGAACGAGCAGAACCATTCAAGAACAGTCCCGCCCACTCCTGCACAGTCCCGCAGGTGCATCACCAACATCTCATGATCCACGGTATCAAACGCAGCCGACAGATCTAACAGGATCAGCAGGGTCGAGCGACCCCGATCCATATCTCGGCGCAGGTCATCTGCCAAAGCCACAAGTGCAGTCTCAGTGCCATAACCCAGATGAAAGCTGGACTGAAAGGGATCAAGATGCCCTTGCAGCTGCCGAGCCACTACCCATTCAATAACCTTCCCTAAAAAGGGAAGGTTAGAGACAGGCCGATAGCTGGCAAGGGAGTCAGCATCAAGCAATGGTTTCTTGAGCAGAGGCCTCACCACTGCCTCCTTGAGACAGCCCGGCACTCTGCCCTCCCGCAGGGAGGCGTTCACCACCCCAGCCAGCAATAGCCCCATTGTCTCCCGACAGATCTTAAGCAGCCAGGATGGGCAAGGATCTAATTCACAAGAAGTGTCCCTGACCGCCCCAAGAACATCCACTGCATCAGCGGGCATCACTGACTGAAACTGATCCCAGAAAACCGGACATGATGAGGCTTCCATAGCCTCTGGTTCCCCTAGTATAATATATGGTGCGTCGAAATCGTGGTGAATACGAGCGATTTTGTCCACAAAATAATCCACAAACATGTCACAGTGGGCAATAGATGACTCCACTGCAAGGTTGAGGGAGGCCGGACTGACCAACCCCCACACTACCCGGAACAGCTTCGCTGGATGGGATTTTGCGGATGCTATGAGGGCAGCAAGGAACTCCCTCTTTGCTGCCCGCATAGCCATGGCATAGGCTCATAAACTGGCTCGTTGTCGCAGTCTATCGGCTTCAGCACACGAATGGCACCACCGTCGCTCCAACCACTACCCATCTCACTTCAGCAACCGCAGCTCCTCAAAAAACCAAAGAGGTCTGCGGAACTGCTGCCTGGGCAGTAGGCATGGGCGAACAGATCGCGGTTCGTGTTCGGCCGTTCGGTTCGGCCGCGATCGGTTCATGTGTTCGCGTTCGGCCGTTCGGTTCGGCCGCGTTCGGTTCGTGTGTTCGTGTTCGGT
>QEPC01015736.1:2457496-2536856 GCA_003113815.1 Sphenodon punctatus | reverse complement strand
TCCCTGCTACATTTGGCCTTCCAGTGACCTGACAGAAGACCATGTTTTAGCCACCCGAACACAACCGAACGCGATTCGAATTGAACGAACTGTTCGGCCATTTCGTAGTTCGGTGTTCGGTTCCGTTCGGTCTGTTCGGCCATTTCGTAGTTCGGTGTTCGGTTCCGTTCGGTGTGTTCGCCATTTCGGTGTTCGGTGTTCGGTGTTCGGTCTGTTTGGTGCGTTCGTGTTCGTGTTCGGTTGTCCGAACAGGCCGAGTTCGGGCCGAACACCGAACTACCGAACCGCGTTCGCCCATCCCTACTGGGCAGCAGACGCCTAGGAGCCGTCTGATCAATGGCCTCCATCAGCAAGGTGTTCCACAGCACAACGAGGGCATCGATAAGATGGTCATCAAGGTCGGAGGGTATTTCCCCCAGAGCATTCCTGAACCATTCCGGTTCCATCATCCCCCGGGGGCGAACCATCCAAATCAGCTCAACACCCTTCCAGGGGCAGACGAGCGCTAGGCGCGAGGTCTGCAGGAGGTAACGGTCCATCCATGACAAGGGCACAGCTGATATCTCCCCCACTAATGGAACACCTGCCTCAAGGCTGGTGCAAAACACAAGGTTCAAGGTGTGTCCTCCCTGATGTGTCGGGGTGATAATCATCTGGGACAGGCCCATGGTTGCCATGGTGGCCATGAACTCATGCTCAGCTCCCCCAAGGGCAGTGTCAGCATGAATGTTGGGGTCCCCCAAGACAATTGTCTTGGGGGACCGCAACACCACCCCCGACACCACCTCTGCCAGAGCATGCAGGGAGGCTGCAGCACAGGTAGGTGCACGGTATACCAACAGCACTCCCAAACTGACACCTGCCAAATCAGACACAAGATGGAGGCCCTCTATACTGGATGGGGTTTGCACCGGATATCTCCTGACGGACCAATTCTCTCTAAAAATAATAACTACACCCCCCCCCGTTCCTCTGACCATGGCTGGTGTTGCACGGAATACCCAGCCAGAACAAATTCAGCCAGAATAGGCCCCGATTCGTTGTCCAGCCAGGTTTCCGTGATACATACGAGATCGGCGGCATGGTCCAGGATTGTTTCCTGGACTGTTGTCGCTTTATTAGCCACCGATCTCACATTTAACAGCACCATCACAGGGTCGGGGGCCGCCTGACCAAGAACCACCTGATCCACTGCTTGGGGGGTAGTGAGCGGAACATGCAACAAGCATCTATCCCGCCTCACCGGTCTCACCTCACCCCTCTTAGGACCATATCTCCCCTGTCCCATCACGACCTCAGTAGCCATGCCCTCTCCCCCCCAGTTGCCCGGCCTCGCTCCCACCGACTGTTCCACACTGGCAGCAGGAGAGATCCCCTCCTTCTCCCCAAACCGTCTCACCCCTCCCCTGGTCCTGGTCCCCCTCTCTCACAGGGAGACCAGAACCCCCCACCCTTATTGGGTCGAATCCTGCTCCATCACCGGAGGGATGTGCCCAACCCTCCCCAATCCTCTCTCGTCCCCCACATGTGCAGGGGAGGAGTCATGTTCTCCTCAATCCTTCCCCAACCCCCCATACCCATCAACATATACCCTAACCAACTGCCCTATAAACCAACCACCATATCCCGTAGCCAGCCTCCCCCAGCCCTCACCTAAGGCCCTTTGGCATGGCCCTTAGGCACGCAGCCCTGTGGTTCCTCCTGGGGTAGATGGTTAGGCGTATAATCCTGGTTCCGCGCACCGTCTGGCAGGAATCTGGTCCTGGGGGAGTCCTCAATATGGACAGAAGCCCTGACTTCGGTTCAGCCCGTCCAGCAACTCTCTCCCAGGGACACTCCCCAACAAGTTTTCACCGAAGGGCCTCCATGGCCCGCAAACGGCCCCGACAAACGGCCGACACCCTGAGGTGTCACCCTTCGGCTGGCGCCCAAGGGCCCCAGCCCTAGGAGAAGTACCTGCAGAGGGAGGAGGGAACAGGGTTGAATGGCAGGCAACTCCTCCTCCAGGCACACCCCTCCAGGCTTCCCCCCAGCTGGTGCACACACACCTAGATAGAACATTAGCAACTTTCAGTTCCTTGCCTGGTCTGCATACTGCTTGTAGTTGGTATTTCTGCAATGTTAGTAACCATCTTTGAATTCTTGGAGGCACATCATACATAGGTTTTTGGGAAATTGCCTCCAATGGTTTATGATCTGTCTCCACCTTCACCACTTTTCCATAGATGAATTGGTGAAATCTGGTGTGTCCAAACACTATTGCCAACATTTCTTTTTCTATATGTACATAGGTTTGTTGGGTAGTTGTCAATGCTTTGGAGGCATAGGCGATAGGTGAGTCTTTTTGCAACAGTACTGCACTTAAGCCCGTAGAACTGGCATCTACTGACACTGTTACTGGTTCTTGCACATCATGGAATTTTACAGGTGCTTTCGTTAGCAGTTCCTTCAGTTGTTTGTATGCTATTTCGTGGCATCCAAGTAAATTCAGTATATTGTGTCAGTAACTCTCTTAGTGGTGTGGTCACAGTTGCCATATTTGGAATAAACTTTGCTAGATACGTGACCATTCCTAGAAATGTTTGCAGATCCGCCTTGTTTTGTGAATTTGGCATTTCTACTATGGCCTCTATTTTTGTTGCATCAGGTTTTAACCCTTGTTTGGTTAAGACATGTCCAAGATATTTTATTTCTGTCATGACATAAGAACATAAGAAGTGCCATACTGGGTCAGACTAATGGTCCATCTAGCCCAACATCCTGTCTCTGACAGTGGCCAATCATGGTGGCTTGGGAGAAGCACCCAACAGGTCACAATGGGGGATCCATTCCCTGTTGTTTTCCCCCCAGTTCCCGTCATGTTCCCTGAGCCTGTCTGGCTAATAGCTGCTAATGGACCTATCTTCCAGAAACTTGTACAAACCTCTTTTAAACTCAGCTATAGTACTGGTCCTTAGCACAGCCTCTGGCAGTAGATTACACAACCCAATTATACGCTGAGTGAAAAACTTTTTTCTTTTATTTTATTTAAACTTGCCACCCATGAGTTTCATGGAGTGTCCCCTAGTTCTAGTACTAGCTGAGAGGGTAAATAACTGCTCCTTGTTTTTTAGTTCCACACCACTCATGATTTTATAGACCTCTATCATATCTCCTCTCAGTCATCTCTTCTTCAAACTGAAGACCCCCAACCTGCCAAGCCTCTCCTCATTCGGGAGCCCTTCCATGACCTTGATCATTTTTGTTGCCCTTCTCTGTACCTTTTCTAGTTCAGCTATGTCTTTTTTGAGATGGGGCGACCAGAACTGCACATAATATTTGAGGTACGGTCGCACAATTTAAATGTGTTTGCTTTTTTGACTGCTGCTGCGCACTGCACTGTGGATTTCATTGTATTGTCCACAAGCACCCACAGATCCTTTTCTTGAGTGGTAACTCCTAGCTTAGTAACCAGCATTGTGTACGCAAAAGAGATGTGCATTTTCCTTTATTCAGTTTCAGGTTCTTTTCTCGACACCTCTCAAGAACTCACTTCAGTCTTTCATCATGCTCTTGTTCAGTTTTTCCTCACTCCAGGATATCATCAATATAGCATGTGACGCCATCCAGACCTTCAAATGTCTGCTAGATCACCCTTTGATACACCTCCAGAGCTGAAGAAATGCTGAATGGTAATCTTATAAATCTATACCTACCAAAAGGTGTATTGAATGTTCACAGCCTGGAACTTTTATCATCCAACTGGATCTGCCAAAATCCACTATTGGCATCAAGCACCATAAATAGTTCTGCCCCTGCTAACCTACTAGTGATCTCTTCTACTGTGGGCAATTGAAAATGTTCTCTTAGAATCGCTTTATTCAAATCACGAGGGTCTAAACATATTCTTATCTGGTTTCTGCCAGGTTTAGCCACTACAACCATTGAATTAACCCACTCTGTAGGTTCTTCCACCTTTACTATCAACTTCAGTTCCATATGATCTAGTTCCTTTTGAACCTTTTCACGTAGTGCCATGGGAACCTTATGAGGTGCATGAATTACAGGTGGTACCTATGGGTTTAGTTTTATGGAGTGCTTCTCTGGTAGGTAACCTAGACCTTGAAGCACATCTTTGTAATTTGTGTGAATATGCCACTTATCTCCTGGGTCCCTTGCTATTAGGTTAATTCTTTGTACCAAGTTTAAATTTGTTACACCACTCAAACCCAGTACAGCTTGAGCCTCAAAATCAACTACTTGGGAATTCCAGTTGAACTTCCTTATTTTTATATCTGCAGTTCAGATTACATTTTCCAGATACTTGCAATTTCTTTCCAGAGTGGGTTACTAGACTGGTATTTGAATGTTGAAGTGGCTCAGCTTGCAAGACTGTATAAGTTTTAAAAGATATCTTGTTAGCTGTGCTCCTGTATCAGTTTTAAATGTTCACTGTTTTGTGATCAGTTACAAGAAGGTCCACACACCAGTCATCTTCTATTGCTGAAGAACTCAATGTATCAATGAAAAATTCATGTGCATCATCATCTAGTTCTGTCAGCATAAGTACATCTTTGCCATGAGGTGTTTGTACTTTGGTTTTATACATTTTGGCAAAATGGTTAAATTTGCCACATCTTCTGCACTCCTTCCCATACACTGGGCAGCAATTTCTGCTATGGCTAATGCCACATTTATAGCAGGCCTTTCCCCCTCTCCATACTTCTGTTGCACTGCTTTCTGTTTGGGGCCTTTGTTATTGCTAGGGCCTCCTCTGTTCTGAGGCTGGCTATTTTGCAGTTTTCTCATATTTTTTTGGCTCTGTAGGACATGCACTTGTTTTTCTGCTGCCCCTAGTCCTTTAACTGCCTTGTAGCCACTTCCTCCGCTCTGCATCTATCTATGGCTCATTCCAAGGTTAAATCTGTTTCTCTCACTAATCTGGCTCTTGGTCTATCAGACCTGACACCACATACTATGTGATCTTTTATAAGTAATTCACAGAGTTCCCCAAATTCACATGTTTGTGCCAACAGCTTTAGCTCAATCACATAGGACGGAGTCTATATTCCCTCCTTCACTCTGCAAGTTCTTCTGACACCATGTAATATTTGCTGGTGTTATATCTGTTAATAAGGCAACTGGAGACTAGAATGTGGAACAAAACAAGGTTTTACCGTGTCTATTTCTATGTTCTGTACAGCGCCAGGCACATGGCTGGCACTATATAAATGTTTATAATAATAATAATAATTAATAATTAATAATAACCTAAAATGGCTGCTGCTCCGTTCTCTGTCTCTGTTCCCCAGCATAGAAGTCCCCTGTACAACCACTCCCATCGCACTTTGGTTCCTACTATCATTACATCATTAAAGTGAATGGCTGGTACTGGTGCTAAGCAGCTGTGGAATGACACTGTATATCTGCTAAACAGTTTTATATTCATGGGGATCACATGGACAGGCCAAAAAGATAGACTAAAGATCTCTGATTCCCTCTCCTTGTTTTACAAATTCCCTCTCACCCCAACTCCTACCCCCATTCCTCTCCCTGACTAATAATGCAATATAGCTTTAAAAGTTTAGAGCTCCCAGCCACTTCTCACAGGATCAGAAATGACTGTCAAAAGGATGTTTAGACACATTCTGGAAAAATAACCTCTATTTGCCTACTTCATACCATAAAATACCCTGCTCCTGCTTATGACTTTGCAAAGCCAGAGGGCAACCGATCAACTCACCTCATTTGGAAATATTAGTACATATACACATTCCATTTCTTTCACCTTGGATTTTCTTTAAGTAGCTGGCAAGACCAAGCTACCTCCGCTCTGTTCATCTAACCAAAAGTAGTGCACCTCGAGATATTTAAGCTGCAATCCTGAAGCCACTTTCTCTTCAATTTCCTCTCCTGTGCTTTACAAATATCCCGTTTACCTTCCTGACTAATAATGAGATAGGGTTTAAGAAAGTGCTTGTCATTTTTCACGGCACCTGAAATGACTGGGAAAGAAAGCAAAGTCAATAGGACTACTCTTAAATAAGGAGTGTGGGGAGTACAATCTGTTGTGTAATTTAGTTCATTCCTACCAACTCATTCCACTCAAATAAATTGGGATGTCTGAAATCCGAATTTGAGGAGAATGGTTAATTCCAGTGGGAACAAATCCTCAGGTGTGGCATAGTTCCCTTGCTAAGCACTGATAGTGGAATCTGGCCATAATGGGATGTGCCTCAAGCAAGACGGTAGGAGTTTATTTTTTCCTTTCTATTGATAAGTGAAAGTGGCTGAGGAATAGTCTCCTGATACTTGGGCACCGCCATACAATTCTGCTGTTTCGTCCTTTGGGGCCTCTGACTTACTCCAGTGTTCAGAATTTGTAGACTACCCCTCTGCTCTGTGGCCCTTGCCATAACCTGTCATTTCTACCCACATTTGTGCAGTCTCTCTATCTAGTTTCTGTATATGGCTTGTACCTTTGATTAGTTTTCTTGTATCTTGTTATGTCTCGTTATCACGTTTGTTGCAATGCGTCACTCTGGCTTCCTGCTGCCTTGTCGGCTTCCTTGTCACCAAATTTAACACAACAGAATGCATCAAAAACATGTTTGTTTGTTTTTTCCCAAGCATTTTTCTTGATCTACCAGCATGTTAGGTAGTGAGCCATGAAGCTATGAGTAATGGCAAAATGGAACTGTACCTCCAGTGAAATACTTTTGCTGTCTGGAAACAGCTAAGCAGATTTTTCAAAAGCAAAACACTATTTGAATTTACAAACTATTGCTGGAACTGTTAGCGTGGCAGTGTTTCAACCCTGGGTTTCCAATGCCTACTTTCCCCCAATTCAGCATATCCAATGTCCTCCTGATTTTGAGGCAGTGATTCCAGAAATAAATATATAAGGGAACTATATTAGACTTTTCCTTTCCCTTCACCTCCATCTATTCCTTGTTTATATTTCTCCTCTCCCTCTGTGCCCCTGCACCTTGTTGTTTCCCACTCCCCATCCATTCCAGATTGTAAGCATCTCCGGGCAGAGCTATCCTATCCTTTGTCTTGTCATTGATTTATTTACTTATTTGTTTGTTCATTTTAATTTCTTACCCCGCCCTTCCCACCAAAGGCGGCTGAGAGAGGCTTACAATAATCAGTAAATAATCATGCCTGAAAAGCACCAGGCATGTAACAATATTCCTTTCCTTTCAAAATCCTAAAACACGTTCCAATACGGAGTGCCTTCTTTGTCCCTGCTCATTCTGTCTACCTCCTGAATGTGGTGCTTTACATTCGTTATTAGTACTGTAACTATTATTCATTTGTTTGTTAAGAACATAGACAAAAAGAGATGGTCACCCCAAGGAACCTGCAATCTAAACTGGACAGACACTTCAGATCAGAAATGCAATGCAGGGATATAAAGGCCGAGGAGGACACGGTCCTGTAAGTAAATAGTATTGGTGCTAAACCTTAACGCAGCTCCGAGTCCCACACTAAGGCCACTTTCAGACCTCCCCCCGCACATATCCTGCCTGCACATTCCCTCCTGCAGCCAAAATATGTGCGTGGGATGGGGGGTGTCTGAAAGTGGCTTTGGTCTGACACTGGTGCTTGAGGATTATACTGAGTCTAAAAAATGGTTCAAATAACTGCTTCTTTGGTTGTGACCCAGTGATGACTGTGGAAGGGAGCCATGCATGAAAACCATGGAAAAAGAGTAAATGGAGCCCATCACCAGATGAGGGAAGAACATGTCTCCTGACAAGACAGCTTAGCATTCCACCCATGTAGGAACCTGTCTGAAACCCCCGGATTGGGTCCCCTGCAGCTGCTGCTACCCAGGATCCCCCCAGAGACTCTCTCTCTCCTGTAATCCTAAGGCTTGTAGCAAAGATGGGGGTGGGGGAGGGCTCCCAGGTCTCACCGTGGCAGTGGTGTCAGCAGATGCAGGGGGACTCCTGGGGCAGCAATAACAGCACTGGATGAAGGAAGTTGCGGGAGTGGATCATCCGCACCAGAATGGGGACCTAGATGAATGACAAGTGTAGAATAAGAGGGAATGGATTAAGTGAGAGAAGATGAGTTGATATGACAAGAAGGGATGCTACAAGAACTGGGTGAAATGAATGACAATGTAGGGTGAGGAGGGTAGATTCAATACCAGAGTCTGGGTGGAATGACATTGAGAGGATGATGGGGGAGATTGTGAAATGAGGGCTATAAGGAGTGGGTGGATTGACAAGGAGAAGACAATTGCTGAACTATTGGTGGCTCTGATCCCATGGTCTGGGGATCCTGCATGGAGTTGCATGCATCCACATTGCCGGCACATTGTGACATGCGATAACCATGTACATTTTTTTAAGGGCTCCAGAGGTGACCCTGGAAACCACAGACTGGTAAACCTCGCATTAGTACTGGGCAAACTAGTGGAGACCATTCTTAAAAACAGAATTACTAGGCATATTGACAAGCATGATTTGATAGGTAAAGAAAATGGTGTGGGAAAAGTAAATAGAGAACTGAAATGGGTCCAGGAATCGGATAGCACTGAGATGAGCCTGAAG
This sequence comes from Sphenodon punctatus, assembly GCA_003113815.1. Lineage (NCBI taxonomy): Eukaryota > Metazoa > Chordata > Lepidosauria > Sphenodontia > Sphenodontidae > Sphenodon > Sphenodon punctatus. The sequence continues at coordinate 2,528,310 of QEPC01015736.1, read as the reverse complement.
CTGCCGGACAACCACCCGTTCAGTAACCCTAAAAAGAGAAGGTTAGAGACAGGGTGATGGTTGACCAAAGAGTCAGCATCCAAAGGTTGTTGCAGGGGCCGGACAACTGCAGTTTTAAAGGTGTCTGACACCTACACTCCTGAAGGGAGGCATTGACTCCAGCCAGCCCTGGACCAATGTCTCCCAGCTGACTTTCAAAAGCCAGTACGGACAAGGATCTATTTCACAGCTCGTCGTCCGCATCACTCCAAGCACATCCTCTGTATCAGTGGGCGACACTAATTGAAATTGATCCAAACAAACAGGACAAGGCTGAGCTTCCACAGCCCAAACTCTGACTTTGCAGTTGAAGTAGCAGCACCCAAGTGGTGGTGATACGAGCAATTTTGCCTGCAAAGTAATTAATAAAAATGTGACAGCGGGCAATAGATGACTCTAGTTCACAGTGGAAACAGCCTGGATTAACCAGGCCATTCACCACCTGGAACAGCTCTGTAGAATGAGACATTGCAGATGTGATGATAGTATGGAAGAAAGCTTTCTTTGCAGCTACAGCATAGTCCTTCAAAAATGATCTATGCCTGAAGCTTCAGGTGAATTCAGCGTGAGTCGAGCAGCACCTGCTCTAACGCTTACCCTTCGGCGTCAACAGCCTTAGGTCCCCAGTACACCTGGAAGACCTATGCTGACACCAGTGGGAGCAGATGCTTGAGTGGAACTGTGTCAATGGCCATGGTCAAGATGTCATTCTGCAAAGCAGTCAGGTCATAAACAGAGTAGCCGTCAAGGTCAGTGGGAAAACCCTCCAGTGAGTTCTGGAAACCAATTGGATCCATTAGTCTCTAGGAGGCAGACAACCTAACTGGTACACCACCCCAACAGGGGGTATAGAAGAGCAGGGATGTCATTCTGTATGCTCCTTGCCTTTATCCTTTCTTCATTGATCTCTGCTGCCATTGAGGGAAGGGCCAGGTAGAAATTGAATAGATAATACATTCCTTGTGACTCCATTTTATTTGATAATTATTAGGGATGTGCAAACAGAACATGGTTCGGACGTTTGGTCATTTGGTTCAAAACCTGACTTTGGGTTCGGTTTTTCGGTTTGGTGGAGTTCGGTTTGGCCGAACATCTGAAAATAGCGCTACCGATACCGAAATTGATTTTTTTTTTGTCGGTATCAGTATCATTTGGCCCTGAAACCACCCCTAGTCTCCACCCCTGGCGCCAGGAAGTCTTCTCCTCAGCTGCCTCCCCCTTCCAGACACGCTTTTCCCACCCAAAGTCATGTTTTTCCTGCCCCCGAACTCATCCGAACTTTTCCGAACTGTTCGGCCGTTCGAACATTCAGTTCGGATGATCCGTTCGGTTGTCCGAGCAGGCCAAGTTCGGCCCAAACTCCAAACATCCGAACCGCGTTCGCACATCCCTAATAATTATCTTTGTTTGAGAAGTAGTTCCTTTGCATATTGTTGTTCATATGTTACATTATGTCCAATTGGTATTTCTTGGGAGATGGAGGGAGTGGAGGTCTTGTGCATCAGGGGTTGGTTATGGATTAATTGCCTCATGTGGAGATTTTGGCATGCCCTCCTCACGAAGGGGTTGTGTGTGTTTGGGTTTTCAGTGGGTCAGTACCATTCAGAGGTATTTGCAAAGGTCTGTTGGTCCCTCTGAATGCATTTGCTTCTGGGCTTTTGAAGCACACTTGAGCCCCTAGCATTACATATTTTTTTATAAATTAAACACTGCACAGAAAGAGAGACTCTCTGTGAAGATCTCTTGTAGCCATCGAGTGTGTTCTGCTGACTGTGATTCTTATAGACCTTATCCTTTTAACCAGCCTCCTGCACTGGGTGGTTTATAATCCACCCTCAGTGGGTTGTTGCGTACCATTGAGCTGTAAGAAAACAGGCTGTCAGAGAATCCACACAGAATTCCGCTACCAGGCAATGAGAAATCAAGGGTTCTACCTGACAACCCTAGAAATGCCCAGATTATGAGAAAAACTGCATTGCAGAAATAACCCTTTCTGCGCATGATGAAGAGAAACCCTGTACACAGCAGGAGTGTGAGGAAAGCTTCATAAGAAGCTTCACACTCTAGAAACATCAGAGAATCCACACAGGAGAGAAACCTTTAAATTTTCCCTACTGTGGAAAATGCTGCAGTGTGAGCTTCAGTCTTCTTACACATCAAAGAACTCAAACAGCGTCACAATCTTTTGTTACCACTTCAACTGCAGTTTGGAGCAGGTGCATGATTGGTTGAGCTCACATGGGAGGAAGCATGGGCAAAACACTTTGGGAAATGCTGTAGCAGACCCAGTGCTACTGAGTACTGACAAACAGGTATTTGACTAGTGGGCAGTATAGCTAATACTTGGCTGAATTAAAAACTGAAAGCTTTAATTGCTTCTGTTCATTCCTGTGAAGGGTTCATAGCAGTGAAAGCAGGACTGTAACAAGGTAGGGAAAAGGAAGCCATAACATTACTTATAGCTGAGAATCCAAAATAATACAGGGCATTAGGAACCTTTCACCAGAATGAACAGCCATTAGAAAGTAGTTGTCAAGATGGAGAAAAACAACAACAATCAACAGCACCTTTTGAGAGCTGTCATGAGAATAATTTGCATTAGACTTCTGGGATTAACAATGATTGCCACATGGTTAAAATTAAGCACCCGCTTAGGTACTTTTGCAAGATTTAGGATTGGAGTGATCATTCAGCTCCTTGAGGGTCTAAGCACTATTGCCATAATGCCCTGTATTATTTTGGATTTCCAGCTATAAGTAATGTCATAGCTTCCTTTTCCCCACGTTGTTACAGTACTGCTTTCACTTCTATGAACCTTTCATGAGAATGAACAAAAGCCATAGATGCCAAGAAGTTTACTGCAGCAAGGCTGTACTCAATATGCATATGTATATTTGTGTGTGTTCATGTACATATGTACTTGGTACGGTCCTAGCCCAGACCACATTTTTATGTGTTCTATTGTTCTATTGTTTTAGTCATCTTTCAAACAACAGTTCTGGGCACAGGCAGTACTGCTGGGTAAGTTACTGTGTCTGCTAAAAGGCATTTATTTCCAGCAGAAAACAATAGGAAAACTCCATGTGGCACTTGGATTACCTAAGGAACCCAAATCACTAAAGAGATGCAACAACACAAATGGGTATTTGTAAAGCTTTGTCAACTCCAATGAAGTGATCTAATTTGTAGACTCTGCTTTTTCCACGCACCTCTGCAATTACTCACTGCACGGGAAAAGGATGATGCCACTAAAATGAAGAAACCTTAATATGACCTTTTCAGCAAGAGATAAAGCATATTGATTGGTGACTGCTGAAGGACATCATTAAACTCTCAATGTTTGATTTCATTTCTTCTTTCTTTCTTTCTTTCTTTTTTTTTTTAATATTTATTATTTGGTTGCCCGGCAGGCATCTCTGTACTGACTGACCCTGCCAGTTCAACTATTAAAGAATTTATCTCTCGAAGGAGGCCTGATGTAAACATGATAATCTGTTTGGCGGCCCTTATGATGGCCCATGAATAAAACATACAACACAGTTTGAGCTGAAGAGCTTACTATCTGTTACCAAAGAGAATGTTTGGAAGCTCCCTGAAGGCCTTGCCATTGTTAGTCCCAGGGGCCTAGTACTTTATTCTCCACTCCGTCTAACCCGCAGGAGGTGTGGTTAACTATTTTCCCCTCTCAGCAGCTACTTTCTTAAGGCTTATTAAAAATGAACTAATGGGGGGGGATTGGGTTTTGAATTACGTTTCTGTTTGTGATGAGAAATAAGGGCTTTTCTCTAAGGCTAGAGAGTATTTGTCAGAAAACAAAAGAATTAGTGTTTTTCTTTTGGCTTGGTTTCCTGTGGAAAGAAGGCAATCTGTGTCTGTCTGACTTAATAACTTTTGATCCCACAAGCCAATTTGAGCCAAATTTGGTAGAGGGACAGATGCTCCAAAGGGAAGTAGGAACCAAAATTGGCTGCTAATAGCTTTCTGAGCATAATTCAAGGTGCTAGTTTTGACCTATAAAGCCCTAAGTGGTTTGGGCCCCAAGAATCTGAAAGACCGCCTCTTCCCTTATCTTCTGTTGCGGCCTCTGAGGTTGGCCAGGAGTGTCCTCTTGCGGGTACCACCTGCCCCTGAGGTTCCTGCAACAAGGTCATGCAGAGAGGCATTCTCAGTGGCTGCCCCACAATTATCCCTCCCCTTGGAGACCTGTCTAAGCCTGAGCCTGTTCATCTTCTGGAAGCGATATACGACCTTTTAGTTTGGCCAGGTGTTTAGCAGGCAGGGATAGGGCTGGGTGAGATTAGGTTGAAGGGGTTTGTTAGGGAAGGGGTTGGGAAGGTTTGGGGATTTTTAGCTACTTTTATATGTTTTTATATGATGTAAACTGCCCTTAATGGGAAAGGTGGAGTAACAATTGGAATAAATAAAACTTTGCATGAAGAGTGTAGCTATAATAGGGACAATTGGTCCAGCTGCACCAGGGCCCATGAGTCTGAGGGCTCTGCCTTGGTGCAGTTGCATCCCCTGCTGCTAGAAGTGGGGGTAAATGTTGGGTGTGTGTGTGTGTGTGGATTCCATCTGCTGCACCAAGACGCATTCCAACCGAGCTACACCACTTTATGGAACTACTTAATTAGGTTTAGGAGGGTAAATATCTAGCACATGAAATGTTCCTTGTTCCAACAGCCATTTTTGTTTGCTACTAAGAGTGTGGAGTGGTCATTCTTTAGCAGAACATGAAAGTTTACTTGTGCAGATTTTTTTTTTTTTAAATTGTGCCCTAGTTCATTCAAGTGAACTTTTCCCCTCAATTACTTATTGAGACCCAGGAACTCCTGATTCATGACTAGAACCAAATGATTGGTAATCGCAATCTTGGCAAGTCAAAGAGGCCAAACCTGTTCCTGGTTGGGGCAGATAAAGCCAGTGTGGAATTGTTTAATATGATCTTTTCAGCCTAACAAGAGCACTATTGTTTTTATGTATATATAGTTCTCTTGTTCTCTGAATATCTGTATTTCAAGTTTGTTTTAAAGCTTAATCTTTTTTTATTTTTTAAAAAAACTGCTTACAGTGAACTTTTTTTCCTGGAAATTTCTGTTTTTATGTACAAGTTTTGGTCATTAATCCTCCAATTATATTCCTGCACATATTTAATTTTTGATCATCCATACAAGGAACCATAAAATGAGCCTTTTATGTAAGGACTGTTTTATAGCACTGCCTAACAGCTGCTATTGGCCAAACAACTTTCCAGGGACTGTCTCTTGTCCATCAACAGTTCTCCTTACAGCAGCGAACACTACATTGTGCAGAACACTCCCCACCACCCCCTCTATGGCTACAATAGTTTCTCATTACTTCATCTGATGCATTTAGTTTATGTTGAATAAGTTTGTGTAAAAGCCAGTCTTTTTAACTACACCAAATACCTTAAACTGAGCATTTTCTTTTAATTCAAATACCAAGACAGCTCAGTCAAAGTACAGACTTAGGCTGCTTGTTCATGTTCAGGAAGGGGCGGTTACTAACATGAGTTTAACTCACGTCAGAGCAGTCACGTGAAGTCCCTGATCATGGACACAGGGGTTTTAGTGTTTCTTTTCCATTCCCGCGTTGAATTCAATAAGGCGAGACAGGGCTCAAAATCCAGCTCTGCCTCGTGTTATTGAATTTAACAGGGGAATGGAAAAATAACACTTAAACCCCCACGTCCATGATAGAGGATTTCATGTGACCACTCTTACAAGAGTGAAACTCGCATTAGTTCCTACCCTTTTCTGAATGTGAACAAGCAGCCTTAACTTGCACAACCCTATACCTGAATGTCACAGAAACCTCTATGGCCCTTTTTACACAGGCCGCGGCTGCATGGGTGGGTGGGTGTGTGCGCTGTGGCGCGTGGGTACCGGTGCACACGGCCCCCCCAGCCCCCACGCATGGAGCAACCTCCATTTTCCCTGGTTGCTCCATGAGTGGGGATGCGTGTTTCTCACCGGCTGCAGAGCCACTGTGTGGGCATGAGTGGTACCGTCTCGTGTAAAAAGAGCTTATGTTTTCTTTTTCTTCTTCTTTTTTTTTTTTATTAAAGTAACCACAGTTTAGCTTTCCTTACAAATGTACAAGGTTGAATTTATTGCAAAGAATATTTTTGATGTATTGTCAAAAGAGCGTCATTGGGCTCATCTGCAGAACGACTTATTCCAAGTCACCTTTAAACCAGGAAGTAGATTCTCTGAAGCACATACAGCACTTTTACCCTTCCCTAACGATCATTTTTCATCCATACTGTTGCTCATTGTAAAATTTTAGGTGTAGATGGATCTCTCACTATCCAAGAACTTAGTGTTATTTGATGTCTCACTAAACTTGTTTAAACTGTACCCGTTTTATTTTTCATCAGTTGCAGCAGACCCTAAACTAGTTAAAGAAGGATAAAAATGCATGTGTCAGCAGTGTATTGGAGCAGAAAATCCCAGGCGACATAGTATGGGTCAGGTTGGGGCACCTGCCACGTGTAACTGCAGCAGGGGAACCATCCTGCCTGCCGCATGGCCTGGGTATGGCCAGGAAGCACACCTAACGTGCAATTAGCTAGCCCTGTCCGTGCTGTGTTCTCAGAGCCCCGCCCCCTGCCATGACGGGCAGCCATGGTGACCAGTGACAACCAGCCAAGACAGCCTCTGGCTGGGTCATGGCAGGCCACAACGAACTTTAAAGTCTGCTGTGGCCTGCTTTGGCCCAGTCGGGCAGGCCCTAGCCTGGGCTGTTACCTCAAGACGTTTCCCGAGGTCATAGCCCAGGCTTGCCACCGACACAGCCTGGGTCAATCCCAGGCCAATATCTGGTGGTGCCTCAACAGACATCCCTGTGGCCCATGAACCAAAGCGGGCCACCATCACATCTGTTACCCAAAGTTCAACCAGTTTATATGAAAATTGTAAATGAATGACTACACTTTTACTGGTTTAAGAGCCTAGTGTAGATCAGCATTTAAGTTGCCTTGTTCTAACTTTTTTTTTTTGTAATCTGAAAATAAAATACCTTCAGTACTTCCTATTTTCATTAATTTTTTTAAGCTATAAAAGTAAATGTTGAAGGTGGTTTAGTCTTCTGGTTTTTTTGTTGTCCAATATTTGGCATTTAAAAGTGTGCGATAGAAGTATAAAGTTCTTCCTATTTAGGATCAACTGAAAATTGCTGTTGATTGCCAATTTGTACACTTTTCAGGGCCCCCTCAGGCAGTCAACATAATTTTTTACAGAAGCACAAACTCATTGGTTACAGTGGGAGTTTGGAAAGTTCTTTAGTAACAAATGAGCAAAGACCCCATGATAGTGTCTCTCTATAAGCTTAACTTCTTTTGCCATTTAAAGGGGCAGAGGGCTTGCTATTGACCACAGTGGGATCAGGATTTAACCCAACAGCTGCAATTCTCGCACTGCTTACTCCATAGGACACCTATTTTCTTCCATTGGATTCTGAAATTTGATTTAGATTCAATCCCTGATTTGAGGACTGTAGTCAAAGACTTTAGAAGTATACCATTGAAATATAACTCTAGTCGTTCAGGATCATATTCCTTCCCTGAACAAGTCCTGGGATACAAAGGCCTGCACCCCTGGCTTTGGCAACACCATGTTCAGGTCCATCAATGCGTTTGCATCTGGGCTCAAGGAAGATGCCTCCCCACAACTCTCCCATCTGTTTTGGCCAAAGTCCCAGTTCCCTGCTTCCCCGGCACTCATACTGGTGGTCTCAAGTGCCGTTGTTGCTCAAGCAACTCCAGTTGTTGCTCCTTCTTCCTGACTGTAGTATCCCAGGGTTTCCTGCCAGCTATCGGGCCTCCTCGCTCACGTTAGGAGGGCCTTTGGCCTCTCTATCAGCATGCAGCGGACAGATCAATTACCCAGTCAGACCATGGCAATGACATGGCCTGCTCTCAGGACTAGGAGTGGCGGTGTACTGCTCCACTGGCTCGTGCTGGACCGTGAGATGCTGCTCAGACCTGTGGACTTGTCAATTACATTTGCTGTGGGGCTCCAGGCACCTGGTCAGCCTGCTCAATACCGCTGCCTCTCTCAGCCACCTCGCAACCCTTCACAGGGTCTCAGCCCACCTACCACTCGCCTGATGGTCTTGGCTCAGTTCTTTCATGCACCTGCTTCAGTGTTCACAGGTGCACTCATTAACCTCACATTAGTGGAGTTACCTCAGTTCCTTAAAGGGGCTGTAAACTAACAGGGTCACCTCAGCCACCCTGTTACAGTAAACAACATGTCCCCTTCAGCATTCCCAGGCAATTTTATGTCTCCCTCAGAATTTACCACCATTCCACTTCATAAAAACCCATGATCCTTCTCAACATTTTAGTTGCGGTGACACTCAAGGGTGAGGTTCTATCTCCATCCATTCATTAATTCATTCGGTCCAATGAAAGCTACACTCCAGGGGGGATTAAGATTAAGTTGCCCCATTTTACCGAGTTAGCTTGGCATAGTAATTGCAATGTGCTTTGGAAGGAGATTTTTTCCCTGCCTCTCCGACTTTTGCTGACTGTTCAATGAACCTCTGCATGCTACCTTGTCTGAGAACTGTCTTAACATATTGTTATTGTGAGAGTGAGAAATGAAATCTTACTATTTTATATTTAAGAAAAATCCTCAAGTGAAGGAAAACACAAAAGGTGACTTCATGCTTATCACAGCTCAGGCTGCAAGAAATCATTCAGATCACTTATGGTTCATATTATTTGACAAGTGTCTACTGCACCCATCCCTTCTACATATTAATATATTATCAGTGATGTAGCAATGTCTTATCTTTGAGAGGGCTCACACAGGCTGCTTCAGTGATATTCTGAGACACAGTGGATTTTCGGATACATATTAGAGTTAAGATAGGAATAAACATTTCATGCAAACTGAAGAGCAGTGTGGTGGTTGGTGGATATTGAAGAGCTGTCATCTCTGAAATTTCCCCCTCCACATAATTTTCAAATCTGAATGAGATTTTTACACAGCTTGGATGATGATAGTGCTATGTGATGATAATGCTTGGATGATGATAATGCCATTACTGAGAGCTGACACATATTTAAAGGGAACGCCTTTCATTCTATCAAGGAGCTTAGTGCCGCGGTAACTTAAGAGAATCCAATCAAACTTCAAGAAAACAATCTGGGTACAAAGTGTATGATATACAAATGAGGCTGCATTGATTCAGGTCTAGATTGTGCCTTGCAAACACACTCCGCAGTACAGAGATACAGCTGCTTTTTGAAAATTCCCAGATGCATTGTGCCTGAAGAAAGCATAATTTCTCCAGGGGATTAGAGTGGGACTGGGCTGGGCATAGCTGTCTCTTTCACAAGGTATTGTATGCCAAGTCAAACCCAGCAGAGCTGGGGATAAATTAATGTTGGGAATCCAGCTCCTGAGCCAAAGGATTGTGTACATCAGAGGTTCCCAAATTGTGAGTCTTGACCCCGAATTGGGTCTTGCCATTGGTGGATGAGGTTCCAGTCCGTTTGTTGTTTGTTATCATGTAAATGTTATGGTTTCTGTCTGGAGACAAGGGAATATATTTAAATTTCAAAATGGGGTTGTACAGGGAAAGGGTTCGGTAGTGCCTGGTCTAGATTTTGTGCCGTGATGTAATGGGAGGTCCTGGTTTCTAGGCTCTTCTCTGCCTTAGTCACTTAGGCAGATACACTTTAGGACTTCTTCTCTGACATTCTGTATACAATACTCTTTTTAAAAAAAATTAACACTCGCCTACTTTTAAATAACACGATTATTACTAATATTAATAAGTACAAATGATAAGTACCTATGGCCTACAGTTCAACAAATCCTGCTACTTTTGTGTGTCAAGTGGGCCCTAAATATTTCAGGAAATGAACTGCTGTTTTAAAATGGAAATAAAAATTGGGAAAGGGTCATATATTCAACTACCAGGGGATTGAAGGAGACACGTCCCCTTCAGCATTCCCAGGCAATCTTATATCTCCCTCAAAATTTACCACCATTCCACTTCATAAAAACCCATGTCCTGCCTCAACATTTTAGCTGTGGTGACACTCAAGGAGGAGGTTCTATCTCCATCTATTCATTGTTAGAGCACAGGAGCGCTCTAATAGTTAAGGTGTGTTGCACACAACATTATAAAGCCCCAAATTTGATTTTATTATTATTATTATTATTATTATTATTATAAACGTTTATATAGCGCCGGTCATGTACCTGGCGCTGTACACAACATAGACATAGATGTGGTCCCTGCCTCTGGCTTACAATCTAAAAGACAAGGAGGGGCTGCTTTGAAGAGGATATTATTTGTTTATAATATCGGCATGATCAAAGTTAGGATTGTGAATATTGTTGTGGAGTATCACTGGGGTAAAAGGTTCATGCTGACAAAATGTCAGCTGAATCCATTGCATGAAAGCTGAGATATAGCAGTTTAGAAACTGTACTTTGAAGCCTGTTTTTCACTTAGTCCAACCGTCTTGATCTGGGCAGGGTAGATGGGTTGAGTGTTTGTGGGGAGGAGGGATTAGCCTTTTAGAAAATTAAAGGAGTCTGCCAGGGGGTTCCTTTGTGGTTTTATTTGCAAATCTGATTAGTAGTTTTAAAGTTATGAGGTTTTGAAAAAAAACATGTTAACCTATGGAGGGGGGCGGGGCTGCTTTGAAGAGGAGTGCTGCTTGCCGTCTCTTCTCCTGTCTTTACCTTCCCTGAGCGAGGCTCGGGGTAATTGTGCCTGGGGGTTTTGGGGCACTGAGGAGGACAACTGCCCCGGCAACCCTAGCCCCCTCCCCCTTGCCGCCGCTCCTTGATGCTGCCTGCTGCCTCCTGATAACCGCCACCGCCACCACCTTTGTCTACGGACTGAGAGCTCGGCCAGCGCTGGAGTCTGCTCCCTTCCCTCATCCCTGCTGCTGTCACCTGTGCCAACCCCCCTTGGCATCAGGTGAGGGGGAGAGACACAACTGCCCCCCACCCATTCTGCTGCCGTCATGCCACTGTGTCATGTTAGCATGTTACTACTAACATGACACAGAAGATAAGGTGGGAGCCTTAACTTGCAATTTCCATGCTTTTTAGTGCATGATTAAATTTGCAAAAGCCTTAACTCTTCTTGTAAACTGAAGGTTTTTTTACTATGGAATTCATACATTCGGTTCAATGAAAGCTATGCTGTAGGGGTGATTCAGATTAAGTTACACCATTTTACTGAGTTAGTTTGTCGGCGCACCCCCAAAATGAGACACGACACCAGAAAATTGGATTTAAAATGGCTGCACTCTTTATTATGATCAGATCTTATGGCTGAATTGTGACGGTGGGGCAATTTGCTCAGGTGAATTGGGTCCAGCACTCATAACTCAACATATAACTGTAACTCAGGGATTGGCCCAATATACCATTAGGTCCCAATCCCTGTTAATTTTCAAACGTCTCCCCCTCCCAATACAGAGGTCATGGGAGGGGGACCAGGGCCCATGTGGGCCGGAGGAAGGAGGGTAGTGCCCTCAAGCTGGGGACAGTACATGTCCCTACAGCCCTTGCCGTCACTTCTCCCAAAGGGTTGCCTCCGCCGCTTGCCATACCCTGCCATTGCGGCTGGGATCCCCCCATATCTCTTATGGAGATGTCCCAATCAATAATTGCAACATACCTAACTCAGGTGCTGGACCCCTGCCACATAGGGGCTGCCAGAACCTTCTGGACTGGCCCGACCCCCAACTACACAAACCCAACTAGAACCTCCCTCAATTTTTCTTTCAGGGCCGCTAGGTTCCATTCATTTCCCGTGGGGAACAAATGGACCCCATCTGCTCTGTATAGTTCAGCCCTCTTGTGTGTAATGGCCTGGTGAGGGATTGTTACTCCACCTACACCCTGTATCCATTCCCCTATTTCCTTGTTAACTGTTCTCCTGGTTTTGTCTATCTTATGTGGTGGCACCCCTGCACCCCAAGATATCCGCTCCACCCAGTCGTTCCACAGAATAGTCACCCCAGGGTACATGAACTTAATTGACCAAATGTCGCTTCTTATCTCTTTCAACATTTGGACCCCTTTTATTTCAACTAAATCATTCTCACCCAAGTGGATGACTATGATATCTGGCTTATCCCCTTGTTTTCTGTTCAGGGTGGGAATCAACTGCCTCCAGCGCATGCCTCCCCGGCCCATCCACCTGATCCATGCATAGGCTGACAAACCCAGTTGCATCCCCCAGTGCAATTTCTCTGCCGCCTTGCCGGCCCACCGAACCAGGCTATGCCCCACGATCCAGACTCTGAGCTTTGGATGACACCTGGAACCTGGGAAAACAGAAATCATTATCCATTCTCCAGAGGCAAGTGGGACCTAATGTACGCCCTGCTACACCACCTGCCTATGCCCTGAACCTCACGCTCTCCAAAGCCCGACGATGCGGCAAAGCTGACTGCTCCTATCCGGAATGAGTGAGTCCCATACAGCCCAGCTGGCAGATGAAGGGCTGCGAGGGAAGCCCTCATCACGGATGTCAGCTGGTATCTGGTGAGGGGTCTGCCATCGGCATGACGGAACAGTGCTCCGGGGACCAAAGGACGCACTGACAAGTATAATGAAAGTGCCCAAACTGGGCAAAGCTCAACATTCCTCGCCCTAGCTAAATGTACCATGACTCCTTTTCCCTGTTGGTTAGTTTTTTGAGTGGTGCAAACGTAGGGCCACTTCCTGCTCGGTGATCACCACATCCTCTATAGCCAGGGCTCGATTGGTCTTATCTTTGGACGAATCCGCTAGTAATTCACTAACCCTGAATGTGCCGAAGAAGGCAACTATGAATGCAGCTGTAAATAGCTTGACTTCACTTACTGATGAGCAGATGCGGGGCAGTGCCCCGCACATGCTCACCAGCAGCTAAGGTCCAAGGTTCCACGCCCACCAGGGTAAGGGTTCCGGATGCTGCCTGGCTCCAGGTGCGAGCGAGCGAAACTGCTCCATCTGGAAGCGAGATATGGCGTCAGCCACCCCATTGTCAATTCCCGGCATGTGCCACGCCTTAAATATGATGTTGTTGCACAGACCTACCAGGACAAAAACCCTAACTAACCCCATGACCCTGGGCAATCGCGATGATTGGGCATTGACTACGTGGACCACGGCCTGGTTGTCGCACCAAAAGGTTATGGTGTTGTTGGCAAAATCGCCCGTCCAGAAATGGACGGCCAATACTATCGGGAAGAGTTCCAGAAATGTTAAATCCTTAGTTATTCCCTGCTCTACCCACTCTGAGGGCCAAGGGGCCCCACACCACCGGTCCAGAATATCACACCGAAGCCCATCCCTCCAGCAGCATCTGAGTGAACCTGGAGCTCCGCCTCCACTAACAGTTCCTCCCGCCACAAACTTACTCCGTTGAAGTCGGACAAGAAGGACGACCAGATATCTAAATTGTCCCTCATGTCCCGTGTGACCCTTACATGGTAATGTGGCTGAAGTGAGCCTGCCAGCTTGGCGTACAAATGTGACAGGAAGGCTCTGCCAGGGGCTACCACCCTGCATGCAAAATTCAAGCTGCCAATTAAGGATTGGAGCTGCCGAACTGTTACCTTATGGGCCATCCTACAAACAGCAATTTTCGCTCGCAAGCCAGTTTAGTTTGTCCTTTGGTAGTCGGGACATCCCTTCCAATGTGTCCAGTTCTATCCCCAAATACTGTAATGAGGTGGCCGGGCCTACTGACTTCTCGGGTGCCAAAGGGATGCCCAAATAGTCTGCCATTTCCTGAAAAGACTCCATTAATTTCCGACACTCGTCAGTCCCCGCGCACCCAATGAAGAGGAAATCATCCAAGTATTTGGTGATGTCCGCTCCAACGGCACACCGCCGGATGAGCCACTCTATGAGCATACTAAAATGCTCGAAGGCCGAACAGGATATCGAGCATCCCATTGGCATTGCCTTATCGAAGTAGAACTGTCTTTCAAACGTAAGTCCCAGGAGATGAAAACTATCGGGGTGTACTGGTAGTAAGCGGAAAGCCGACTTTACGTCACACTTCGCTATGAGGGCCCCTGGTCCATGGCTCTTCACTAGCTCCACGGCTGTGTCAAAGGATGCGTACTTGACTGTGGCTAGTTCCTTGGGAATGTCGTCATTGACCGACCTTCCTCTTGGGAATGACAGGTGAAGTATCATACGGAACTCACCCAGGGACTTCTTGGGGACTACCCCCAGGGGGAGACTACCAGGTCAGGAAATGGTGGGGAAGGGAAGGGGCCAACTATCCTGCCTTCGGCACACTCCTTCTCTAACATTAACTTCACTACTGCCTCTAAACCCAGGACCGATTTCAAATTAGGCACGGCTTTGTGCGGGTGCACCACTCCCGCAGGAATGTGGAACTCCTCCCTGAACCCACTAACTATATATTCAACCTTGTCCTTATCAGGGTGGAGTTCGAGGGCTGCCGCCAGCCGCTGGACTCTAATTGGCGTTGGGGCCCTTTGCCAAAGATGGCTGTCCTGAATAGCCTTGCCCCCCTTTGCTCAAGGATCCCGTAGGGGCCCTACCCTTACTGGCTGACCTAGCCCTGGGGCAGGACCTGGAATTATGCAGGCCTGCACAGTTGGGGCAGGAATGCTTAAATCTGCATGAAGCCCACAAACATTTTCCCGTGCGGTCGAACTCCCAGCACTGGTTAGCTTGGTTGGCCGTTGGCCGCTTGCTTTCACCACGAAAAAGATCATTCACAGGTGCTACTCCTCCTTTTGCCAATAAATGACCACTGTGGGATCTGGGGGCCCTGATGAAATCAACCATGCAATCCAACCACAAGTCAGGTGCATGGGTATCCTAGCGCATGCTCGGGGTAAAGGCTGCCCGATGCCAAAACTCCTCATCGTACCGGAGCCAGGCCCCTGCTGGTCCTGACTCATACGCTCGGCGGACTATGTCCACGTATTTGAGGAGCTCGGGAGCCCTACTTGGATACGCCTGTATCATGACTCCCTGAAAGATTGCAAAGGCCGCGGTCCAATTAATCCAGTTTCTATCGGCCTTGGGGCGCTTAAAGTACTCCTTCTCCTTCTTATCCTCTGCATCTGCCGAGTCTACCAATGGGTTCCTGAAGAGGAGGGCAAACAAGTCTATAAACTCTCCCCTCCATATCTTCTCATGGGTGGCTGGCAGGAGGTGCGCCCCAATGGGAGCTGACACTGCCGCATAGCCAATCCTGGGGGCATATACTGCCCCATTTCTGGGCACTGGGTGTATTCAGGGGCCAACTGGCCCCCGTGGCCCCCCCCCACCTGAAGCACCTGCCCAGCTTGCACAGGGACTGGCCCCACCCCGGTGGCTCGCCCACACCCCACTGGGGGGGGCAGGGCGGTACTCCGGAACCCAGGCTCCGTTCCACCACACGAGTTGGGTGGTCGGTTCACCGGAAGCGCCGACTCCACCCGCTGCCGCCTTTGCCTACTGACCCTGGGCAGCACCTTGGAACTGTAGGAGCCCTGCTGCACCCACGGTTCCACCACTAGGAGTGAATCCCCACCCTCCCATGGGGTTCACCCCCCACCCTGCTAGGGGGTATGACATGCCACTTGGGGCTGCCCCTACTGCATCGGGTACAGTTCCTACCGTACCCAGAACTGGCTCAGGTGCTGTCGCCATGGTCCCAGACCCTCCGCCACCTCACTGTCCAGCCATGGCACGGATGGCCTGCTTGAGCGCCACCACCCTCTGTCGCAGCTCACCATCCTCTTCACTCCCCTGAGCCGCCCTGCCACCGAGGGTTGATATCCACTGCCCCTGCCTGCAAGAGATGGAGGTGGGGGGAAGAGGCGTACCCCACCCGGCCCCAAAGCCTGCGCGAAGTTTGGGCATGCAGACGGGAACGAGCGGGTAGGCCACCCCGGCTACTAGTCCCCCCCACACCCGCCAACGGCTGCCACTGTGATGCCCACCGCGCCTGAGCACTGAGCATGGGGTGGCGGTGGGGTCTCAGGACCCTGTACTGGCCCCTCCTGTCCTGGCTGATCCTCCTGGGCCACACTGCCACCTACACCCCCCATGCTCCTCAGGAGGACCTCACAACCCGCAATGCATTCTCTTAGCGAGGGCTCCACGCGAGGATAAGGCTGGGTATCTCCACCCCCCACCCCACTGGCTTGATCTCCAACCTGGTGGCTGGGGCCAGTGCCTCCCTGGGCCTCCCCTTGACCCTCCCCCACTTCATTATCATGGATGGGGCCCTGTGGGGCCTCCTGTGCCCTGAGCTGTGTAGGAGGGGGGCTGCTGCCCTTTTCGCCCTCCCTGCTGCTGCCCCTTCCTTTTCCGTGCCCCCATCTTGAGCGCCTGTCAGGCCTAAGTAATTTGGGGGGGGTGAACTGAGGGGGGGTGGCAGAGCCGCTCGCCGGCCTGAGGGGGGGTGTCACTCAACCCCGTTCATGTGGTAATTGCAGAAGTGAGGGGGCCCACCAGTACCAATTGCAGCCCCTGGGATCCCTGCCTCACTCCGCTCTCCTCACTCCTATGGTTTCGCCGCCCATCCCGGCTTTCAGTACGCCCTGGCGGGTCGGCGAAATCCCTGCTGTCTTGAATGCCGCCGCCTGCTGACTGAGGAGACGAGTGGCAGATTCACTCACTGCACCGCCCCTTTCAAGGCGGTGCACCAATCAGTAGCGCGCTCTTCGTGCTTCTCCAGCCAGGGTTGCCTTGCAACCCCAGCCGGGTCCGAGGACTTTCCCCGCCATGCGGACTTCACTGCCTTTCCTCTCTTCACCCTTCCACTCTCTGCCCCCCCCCCCCCAAGCACCTGACATGCGAGGGGGAGGGAAGGGGCCAATGACGGTGGAGGAATTGGGAGGATGGGAGGCGGTGCAATCCAGGTGCACCGACTCCACCAGATTGTTGTGCCCCCTTTTCTTTTACTTGGGGAGGGGCGCGACAAATTGGGCTTCGCTGCCAGGGGGCGGCCGCGAAGGGGCAATTGGCATGATAATTCCAGTGTGCTTTGGAAGGTTTTTTTCCCTGCCTCTTTGGCTTTTGCTGACTGTTCAGTGAGCCTCAGCTTGTTACCTTGTCTGAGAACATACAGCACAAGCAATGTACCCAGCTGGCCCTGGACAATCAATTAAAGACAGGTCCCTCCCCCGAGAGGCTTACAATGTAGGAGAACCAAGGGAGGGGAAACAAAGGAGAGAGGGCATAGGGAGAGACAGGGATGCATTCATGAAGTTGAGAAGTTACAGAAGACATGTACATAGCTTAGATACAGGGGAGAAGAAGACTCTGAAATAAAGGATAGTAGATGAGGCATCAGTGAGCAGTCTCTGGGGATAAGGAAGTTGGAGAAGGCTGAGAGATGTGGTGGGTTTTCAGGAGGAATATGAGGGAGCAGAACAGATGTGTTCAGGGCAATCGGTGCAGCCTAGGAGAAGCTGTTTCGGGGAGTGTGAGACTCGGGGGTAGGTAAGGAGACGTAGAGAAGGTTAGAGCTGAAATGAATAGTATTTATTCTTATTCCTGGCAGGAGTGTGGTTGCCATGTTGGTCCCAAGTGACAGAGAGACAAAGTGGTTTGAATGATATCTTTTATGGACTGACTTGTTGGTGGCCTGAAAGTTTGCTTATATCCACCAACAACTGTTGGTCCAATAAAAGATGTAATTCAAACCACTTTGTCTCTCTTATTCCTGGATAAAGCTCACATTTTCAGATAGCCCTCCAAATACCCGAGCAATATTCACATCCAAAACAGGTGGTGGTATAGCTATTTATCTACGCTGGTTCAGTTAGTTAATTTATTTTGCTGTTTCAGTTATTTGGCTGGGTTATTTTGGTAGTTCAGTTTTGGTTCAGTTATTTTGATCATTTTAGTATTTTGGTTACTTCATTTTGGCAATTGTGCTAAAAAGTGAGATAACAGAAATACCAAAAATGACAGAATAACCAAACTGAAATAATCAAAATGAATATCTAATAAATATTGATTATTGATATAGCGCCAGTGGTGTACCTGGCACTGCACAATCAGTAGTTATAGACAAGTCCCTACCCCAAAGGGTTTACAGTCTAAGAGAGACAAGGAAGGGCGATACGAGGGAGAGGTGAACATCGGGAGAGACATGGATACATTCATGAGGTTGAGAAAATGCTGCAGGTGTACCTGCTTAATTTAGTTACAGGGAAGAAATTCTGAGGGAGGGAGGGATGAGGATGCAGTTTCACTCATGACGAGTCTTTTGACTCATGTTCAGGGACAGCCTGACGGAAGAGGGAGGTTTTCAGGAGGGATTTGAAAGTTGGGAGGGAGAGAGTAGAACAAATGTATCCAGGGACAGAGTTCCAGGCATGGGGGGCAGCAAGAGAGAAGGGGCAAAGATATTTTGAGGCGCTGGGGAGTCACAAGCAGGCGAGGGTGGGGTCAGAAGAGGAGTGAAGCTCCTGGTCAGGAATGTGGTGGGATACAAGAGTGGAGAGATACGGGGGAGTAAGGTCATGAAGAGCCTTAAAGGTGGAGACCAGGCGCTTGTGCTGAATGCATTCCCATAGAGGGAGCCAGTGTAGGGCAGAGAGGAGGGACTGAGTGAACATGGTCAAAGTGATGGGCAAGGTGGATGATTTTGGCAGCAGAACATTGAACGGAGGTGAGGGGGGTGAGATCAGAGCAGGGGAGACCAGTAAGGAGGAAGTTACAGTAGTCAAGGCAAGAGATGACTGATTAGAGAATGGACTAGGTTTTTTGCAGTGGCAACAGTAAGGAAGGGACAGATTTTAGCAATATTATACAGGGCAAAGCAGCAGGATTTGGCAACAGCCTGGATCTGAGGCATAAAAGAGAGGGAGGAGTCAAAAATGAATCCCAGGCTACACGCCTGAGGGACAAAGTTGGATGGTGACACCCTCAATGGAAACTGAGAGGGATGTAGGATGGGAAACTGATGTAGGAGTTCAGTTTTGGCCATATTAAGCCTGAGTTGGCAGTAAGACATCCAAGCAGAGATGTCAGAGAAACAGTCAGTGATACAAAACTGGATGGAGGAGGAGAGTGCAGTCGTTTAGAGATAGGAGTTACATGTCATCAGCATACAAGTGGTACTGGAAGCTGTGAGTTCAACAAGTTTATCCCAAGGGAAAAAATATAAAGGGAGAAGAGAAGAGAGCCCAGGACAGAGCTTAGAGGAACTCCCACAGAGAGGGGAAACCATGTAGAGGAGGTACCAGCAGGAGACACATTGAAGGAGCGGAAATGAATCAGGAATGAATAGCGACTATTATCTGCATTGTCAGATTCGGTTTGAATAGTGCCAATTCAATCGATTGACTCAATTTTGCAAATATTCATTTAGGTTCTATTAAAAATCACTGTTAAGCCTTTGCCAGCTCACACCAGTGGTTTTGCTGGATCGTTGACTGAAAAATAAGCAGGTTTGATAATAGGAGATGAGATAGACCGAACAGAACAACTTTGAGTATCTCTGAACTTCTAATCCATAATTTTCATGAGTGAAGCCACATATTTTATTACAAGGCACAGCACTTTCCTGCCCGATAATGAGATCGGTAGAGGAAGACTTGTTCAAACCACACCTGGAAGAGCTGCCTACAGGGAGACTTTATAAAAGCTTCTGATGGCCTTGCATAAATCACTCATGTCACATGATAGATGCTTTACTCTAGTAGTGGCAGCAGTCATTTTGGTTTCTCTGTCACTGTGGGACAGGAGGTGTCCTGTCTGCTGATATTGCTAAAGAAATGACCACAACCAAAACTAAAACTATAGCATAAATTCTTTAAACATCTAGGTGGGAAATCTTTAAATGTCCACTGTTTATCCGTGCTGTGCACTTCCCTTCATTTTTCTGAGGCTACCTCTTGAAATTATTCTATTGCCCTCAAACGCTTTTGGCCTTTTCTGTTTAAAAGCCCATTCATTTGTTTTCCACTGTCTGCCGAGAAGAGCTAAAATTAATGTAGCTGTTCTGTTTAACGACTCTGAATCTTACAGCACCTTATCATGAAAAAAGACATCTTTGCTTGTGCACCAGGACTATGACGGATGGTAGCGCTGTTATGGGAATAGAGTTTAGTGACGGCTGCTGAGGGTGCACGGAACAGGGTGAAATTAAACCCGTGGCTTCATACTGGGCAGCTGGTAGCCCCTGGAACTGTGAATGGTGCAGGGAACAAGGATGCTGCACTAAGCTTAAAGGCAGTGCTTCTCAAACTGCATCACATGATACACTGGTGTGTGGCTAACACATCATCATGGCACATAGGCTTCCCTAGGCTAGGATCCCTGCTGATCTCTCTCTGGAACTTTCTGCCTGTGGCATAAAGAGTGGGGGCACGTGGTCTGAGGCTGGTAGGGAGGCAAGTCTGGCTAAGAATAGCGGGTGGTGAGTAGGTTGGACTGGGATGGGCAGCCAAGTAGTCAGTCAGGCTGGAGCAGAAGAACCAGTGTAGTCTAGTGGATAGAAAGCTGGAGACTCTGGACTTGAAAGCCCCAGTGTCAGGACTTCACACCTGCAGGTCTAGAACCCAGATCCTCACAGATTCCAGACAGAGGGTGCTTTTCCACATGACCATCGTTTGCCTCCTGGAGCATCCTGGGTCAGGTCAGCCTTCCATCCTGAGCATCTAAGCAGAGACTCCACTCAGTCTGCTCAAAGCTAGGACTGCCTCGCCTCGCCTCATGGACTGATTCTCTGGCCATAGACCCCTAGTATGGACCTGCTCCTGGCCTTCCTTCCGGATTTGCTGCTTGGTAATATGAATACCCAGAAGTTTTCCCCTGAGTTTTCCCCAGCATCAGCCCTTCAGCACTGCTTCCTCAAGGCTGACATTGTAGCACTAAGATTCAAATCATGTCTTAACCATGAACTGGACTGGGTGGCTTGGGATAGCCACTATCAACCTCAGTTAATAATAATTGAATAAGTGTTCAACCTTTCTCACAGGGTTGTTGTGAGGGTGAACTATCTAAGGATTATAAAGCACTTTGAACACTAAAAGTGCTACATACATTAATAATAATCAAGGATCCATGTTCACTGCATTTTCCTCATTGGCAGCAATGGGGAAAATGCATTGAACATCAGGAACATGGGTTCCTGATGATGATAATTAATAAATCAATCATTAATAGGAAGGGCGGGCTGGGCAGCCTTCATTCCTCTGTGTGTCATGTCATAGTTTGAGGGTGGGACAAAATTTGGTGCAAGTTTTGAAAGCATGAGCCCTACGGCTTTAAGGGTCATGTCAAAACAGCCCTCTGTGCATCTCGGTAGGATCAAACCTTGCAGCTGGGATTCTTTGCACTCCAAATTGAGCCTGTCTTCAAGCAGCTTGTTGCTTCAATTGTGCCTGGAATCTCTGGGGAGAAGAAGCTGGACACAGCCACTAATGCAGAGCCCATTCTTACATGCTCTGTAGGTTCTTCTGGTTTATCAGATAAATGAGTTTAATGGATGTGCTACCCCCTGTGATCCTTCTCCTTTATCTTGTGCCGCTGAGGTACTCTCAGTGTTAGCTGTCATCTGGAAAATAAAATAACAGTCCACCTGAGAAATAGTGCTAATGTCCCATTATCCTTTACTCTCCTTCCCCATTGGGAAAAGAACATGAAAAGACAGTGGAAACTGGATCTGCTTCTTCTCTCCTTCCCTCTCAGCTAAAAGAACCCCACAAAATTGCAGAGATGAGAGAGGGTCTGATAGCAGGTAATTGTCAGGAAGAAGCAGGACTGAGTCAGTGACTTTTTTTTTAAAGGGATGTGAAATGGGAAGAGAAAATAAGTGTTTTGAGGGATCAGATTAGGAAAGCACCTCGGTTGAGGAGGAATTTGTGTGCTGAGGGAAGGGGCAGGGCAAGACGCTAAGCTACAAAAGGGAGCCAAGGACAATCCGCCCTACAATCAAACGTGTCACATGATGGAATGTTCAGAAAGAGAGGCCAATGTCTTGGCAGTCTTGCTCGATCTGCATGTTAAAGGCAATTTCCACTGTAGAGAGCACTGGTTCTCAACCTTTTGGTGTGGGTCAGACCCACCAATTTTTAATTTATTTTTTTTAAAGGGGCATCTATCTTTTTAAATAATAATAATAATAATAATAATTAATAAATGAGGAGCAGGAGTGGCCAGGGCGCAGCAGCAGGAAGGGGCAGAGGTGGTAGCATCAGGAGGGGAGCTGGCATGAGGTGGTGGTTGGGGGCAAAGAGGTGGGAAAGCTGCAGGAGGTCACACCCTACCACTCCCTGTGCTGCCCTGACCCTCTGCAGCACAGGCAGCAGAACAAGTAGGGGTGGGAGGGAGGGGGAAGCTTCCCCAGGCTACCATAGTCCCCACCTTTAGGCCCCTCGGGATCTGACTTTTGTATTGCCGGTAAAAACCCTGCACTGCCTGGCCTTGGGGTGCAAATTCCAGCTGGGTCGATGAAATACCAGCCAGGTGGCAACTCTATGCTGGGGACATATCAGACTCTCCCAGGTCTCCCTGATGTGTCCTACCCCACTGAGAATCATTGGTATAGATAGAAACATACTTTTCTGGAAACATGCTCTGATAAACACAGTACTTGAAGCTATATTATGGTTGTCCTCCTCCCCAGCTTTCAGGACAGGTACACGGCATGAAAAAGAATGCCTTCCAGAAACCTCAATGTATAAAAGAGGCAGCTGAGATCAATGGTAACAGACACATTATAATGACTGAGTCAGGCCGCTTTTATACGAGGTGCTGAAAAGTGCCTCCTGAGTCCCGCGTTTAGAGAGAAGCCGTGTGGGGAGTGTTTACATGCTCCCCGCGCTGCCAGAAGTGACGTGCTCCCCGTTGTCCGCAGCGGCAGTGCGGGGATTATGTAAACACTCCCCGCGCGTTTTTTCTTTCAATGCGGAACTCAGGAGGCGCTTTTCAGTACCTCGTTTAAAAGCGGTCTGAGAGCGGCAGCCGCTACTGTGGTCCCCTTAACAATTTCCCTCACCACCACCCGGACTGCTAAAGAACATAAGAATAGCACGTGATTATTCTCATCAGCCCAAAGTGGCTCAGAAGTTTCCAGGCAAACTCAAGACTATTTCACGCAAAGGGGAAAGAACATCTCCCGTAAAGAGCAGCCTACATGTGTCCTAGTAGATCTATTTGTGCACGGGAAATAAAAGAAGATGTCCACAACCTGGTCTGGAAAAAGTCTCGGCTGCCTTGTTTGTCTGATAGTTCACTGTATGTGATGAGCACATGTTCAAGATTTAAGTGACCAATGCATGGCCAGATGCCCATGAAGCAGTTATAGGAGTGTTTGTATATATTCTCCATCAAAGGAAGGTTGTACACACCACTTTCTCTCCATGGAATTGGCTGGGGCAAAGCTCCTTTCTACAGAACTTTTGAGAAGCTTTTTTTCATTATTATTTTCTCCTTGTTGCTTTCTTACTGTCTTTGTTTAGTCGCTTCTGCTTCATACCATGACAGTACATTTGGGTGCTCCCACTTTGTTTCCAAAAAGACATTTCTGTGTCAGCTTGGTTATTTTGTGTGATCTATTTAGCACAAACAAAGTGCCTGGCACTGAACAGATGTGATTTAAAAGAAGCCGCTGTCCTGAGGGGCTTACAATCTAGAATGAATAAGGGGACTGGTGGCGAGAGGAGGGGCACATGGGAAGTGGCAGGGATACAGTCATGAAGCTGTATGAGTTGTAGGTGCACGTCTTAGCTTAGTTACAAGCGTAGGGAGTACCACAGAGTCACAGAGCTGGTCGGGACCTCAAGGACCATCTAGTCCCCCCCCTGCACCACTGCAGGACCTACCACACCCCAGCTATCTGCAAAGAAAAATCCCCACCCATAGCTACAAATAGAGACTGGGACCAACCAGAGCACACCGATGCCTGAAATAACGTAGAACCATTTAAAAAGAAGAAACAGGAGAGCCACACCCATGCTGCAGGGGAAGACAAAAAAACAACAGACCCTCAGAATTGACTGCCAATTGGCCCAGAAGGAAAATCCGTTCCCAACCCCAAATACTGCAGTTAGTTAAGACCCTGAGCATACAGTTATGGTACCCAGGCTTCCGAATGTCCCAGCTGTCTCACCTCCAGCTGAAGACAACTTTCTTTCTTTCTTTATTTCTTTCTTTCTTATTTATAATATTTTATACCACACCCACTTCCCAATGGCAGCCTGAGGGCAGTGTGCATATAAAATATAAACAAATATAAAACACACAATAAAAATTACATTAAAATCCCCAGTAAAAGAGATCCGAGCCCAATCTCCTTACAAAAACAACAAACAAAGCCAAAAAACCCCACCCACTACCCATCCCCCTCACCAAATGCCTGGTGAAACAGCCAGTTCTTGCATTTTCTATGGAAGGAAGGGAGATCCGGGGGGAGGCAAATCTCCACCAGGAGGGAATTCCATAGCCGCAGCATGGCCACAGAGAATGCCCGCTCAAACATGGCCACCCAGGAAACACGGGGGACTTCCAAGCAAACATCCCCGACTGACCACAGAGGTCGATCCAGGTCACAAGGGATGAGACAGTTCTGCAGGTACTTCAGCGAGACAAAAAAACAACAACAAAACAACTTGTATTATTTTGGGAATTTCTTTTTCTCCTATAGCATCAAATAAAAAACACCTCACAAGTTATAGATCATAAATTTATCCAATTCCATTTTAAAGCTATTCAGATTCTTTGTTCCCACAACTGCCCCTGGAAGTTTATTCCAGTAGTTCACTGCTACGATTGTTAGAAGCCTTCTTCTAATTTCCAACCTAAATTTATTTCTAATTGGCTTGTATCCATTAATTCTTGCACACATGCTCACCTTTAGTTTGAACAAATCATCTATTCTCATGATATATTTCCCCATAGCTGTCTTTTTGATAGGCTGAATGAGCCAAGATCCTTTACCCACATCTCATAACCTCCTCCTCAAGATACTACACTGGCTCCCCATCCGTTTCCATATGCAGTTCAAGCTTCTTTTATTTACCTATAAATATCTTCAATCTACAGTCAATGATTCATCTATTGCCTTGTTTTTAACTGTCTGTGTCTTTTAATGTCTTATCTAGATTGTAAGCTCCTTGGATTGGAGACTGTCTTTTATCTTGTGCGTATCTGTACAGTGCTGAGTTTGACTAGTAGCACTTTAGAAATGATAAGTAGTAATAGTACTAATAAGACCTCCATTTCTCTGGTCATCCTGCTAGCTCTTCATTGCACTTGTTCCAATTGATGTTTATCCTTTTTGAACATTGGTGATCAGAACTGAACACAGCATTCCAGATGCAGTTTTACCAAAGCTTTATACAGAAGCAACAATACTTCCCAGGATATAATTTGCCTTTTTTACAGCTGCATCACCTCGGGTGCTCTTAGATGGATGGGCTGCCCTGGTGCTGGCCGTGCCAATCCGCTTCACTCCTGTGTGGCCCATCCATCTAAAGACACCCTGCCAGATGTGCAGGCAGAGCAGCTGCGGAGCAAGCTGTGCTTGCTCTGGGGCAGCCCTGCTGGAGGCACTCTGTAACATCCCGGAGCA
This sequence comes from Sphenodon punctatus, assembly GCA_003113815.1. NCBI lineage: Eukaryota > Metazoa > Chordata > Lepidosauria > Sphenodontia > Sphenodontidae > Sphenodon > Sphenodon punctatus. Next base: position 2,502,711 of record QEPC01015736.1, on the reverse strand, counting down.
CCACTGGTGGAGCAGGCCAGCCAAACCCGAAGCACCGGCTGAAGCAGAGCAGCAATCCATCTGATGCATGAACCCACACTACTGCTTCGCTTCCAGCCGGCCGTTGACTTGGGCAACACTATAGTGTTGCAGACACTTTAACCCTCAACTCTGGGGTGTGTGGGGTGTGTGTGTGTGCCATACAGGTGGACTATGGGCAGGGAATCTGCCGGGTCCATCTGATACACACCCAGGTGGGACTGGGAGTGGGCAGATGCGGGGGTGCACCCCGGAGCAGCTCCAGGGGTGGGCAGTCCTGCATCCATCTGAAAACACCCATTAACAGTTCATAGTAATTGTATGGTCAATTATAACCCCCAAGTCCCCCTCCTCCTCTGTTGTTTCCAACTGATGAGTTTGTAGTTTACTAAAATGCTTATTATTAAACCCCAAACCTTGCACTTTGGGCTATTAAAATCCATCCCGTTCCTAACACTCCTTCCAATCCACGAGGCCATCCAGTTCATCCTGTATGATTTTCCGATCCTTGGAAATTCCTCCCAACTTGGTATCATCAGCAAACTTCATTAACACACTCTTACATCCTTCACCAAGGCCAGTTGCAAATGTATTAAATAAGATGGGTCCCAAGACAGATCCTTGAGGAACTCCACTAGCAACATCTCTCCATCTCTCAACACAACCCTTTGTTTTCTTCCAGTTAACCAACTTTATACCCATCTATCTTTTTGTTAATTCCCATCTTTTTCAGTTTAAGCAGTAATTTGCTATGAGGCCCAGTACTAAATGCCTTACTAAAATCCAAATACACTGAATCTACTGCATTCCCTCTATCCAAAAAGCCAGATTTTTTTTTAATATAAGAAGGCTATTTAATTGGTCTGGCATGATCTGCACTTTGTGAAGTCATGCTGCATTTCATCATGTTTTCCCTTTGATACCATGTCATTATTCTCTCTCTTAGTATCTGCTCTAACATCTTACATACCACTGAGGTTACTACCGGGTAATTTAACAAATAACCTGGGTCATTTCTACTCCCTTTCTTAAAGACAGGTACAACATTTGCTATTCTCCAATCTTTAGGGTCCACCCTAAATTAATGGCTTTATTAAATATCCTAGCTAATGCAGCTGAAACCATAAAAGAAAGGATGAAGATGATTTCGGAGCAGGCAACTTTGGGGCCAGCGAGGATGGTGAAAGAGGAAGAGAAAAGTTCTCACAAGGGAGCATAACAGGAGACAAAGCCAGGAAGATACAGAGTAGTGTTAACAAATATTAAGCGTAATGAAATGAAGTCAGAGAAATAACCCTAACCCTCAAGGACTGGAAGACTGAGCTCATGGGAGGGGAGCATAGATGAGGGCTTATAGCTAAGGATAGGGGATGGGCCCATGGCATAGATCCAAGATCTGGACCAAGGATTCTCAACCTGGTGCTCGGGAGCAATAGAGTGAAAGTTCTCCTCAAACCAGCTGACAGTAATGCTCGAGAGCCCTTTGAAACAGTCCTTTATCCATCAACATCCGTATGAGCTGGGATTAATTGATTGATTATCTCCATATCCATTGAATTGAATTAAACTGAATTGTAGAGGGGAGACTTAATCTATGCATATTTATGCAAATTATTCATACAAATTATGCAGTGCTCCCAAATAGTCACTTAGGTCACTCCAGTGTTTATGACTGGAAAAAGGTTGAGAACCCCTAATCTAGACCCTTCTTTTCCTTCTCGCATTCTTCCCTCACTTCTTAAATGCCCCCACTTTGGCTTATCTGATCAAAGTGGCCTGCAGGATGGAAAAGGTTCCCAACCTATGTGCCGCCAAAGTTCTCTACATTATTGGCAAATATTGTTCAATTTTTGGCAATTTTGCGTGTGCGATAATATTAATATAGTTTAAATGATATATCCAAAATACCAAAATAACCAAACCAAAAAACCTGGGGGAAAACAACCTGAAATAACCAAAACGGTTACCCGATGAAATGGAAATGGGTAGCAGTTATTATCAATATTGCCATTTTGGGTTTGGGCACAGTAAATCCAATCGGTTTGCTTGGTTTTCCAGCTATTTTCAGCTCTAGTATATACTGTATGGAACTGGTTCCTTCTTTATCTTTCTGAATCAGTAGAGCAACCTTAAGACAAATGGCTCATTTGCTATAGTTCAACAGCAAACAGATTTGTCAGGAGTCAGGACATTTAACTAGAGCTGATAAATGTCATTAGGAAGGAAAAGCAGTTTTTTGTCCAATGATGAGTGCTTTAAACTTGTCATATCAGACATTCAGCCAATTTACAAGTATTTTACTTTTGTTCAAATGCCATAGCTAACACTAAACAGGAGAGCTTCATTATTGCTAACAGGAAAAAACTTTGCACTGGGGGTAGATTGGCATAATGTGTAATTACTGCTTGTGGTGGCTTCTCCCAGATTTCAAGACACAAACGTCTCTATTCAAAAATAAGCTTCATATTAGTAGTTCCAAGTTTTTTTCCTGCAAGAAGGGGGGGAGGGAACCAAAATATCTTTACCTAATGAGTTATTTTCAGCCAGATTTTCAAAACAGCTTACCCGCCCCCAGCCCTGATAAATGACACATTTTGTGATCTGCTGGTTCCTCAGCATTCCTGATCTTTATTTTGGTGCCCAAATGGCTAGAGAAGCTCTTCCATAAAATAAATAAATAAATCTAGCCTTATGAGTTTTGAAATTTGCCAGCGCTGTGAACTGCCATGCCTGATTGTAATTCTCATAAAATACAAACTTCAGGAGGCAAAATGCAATACCGCAGAAGTAAACTAATCAGTGGATGTAATGCTCAGCAGGCCTTTCAGGACTGGCACCATCAATATTGGGACCAGAGGATTTCAAAAGGACCAGTGAATTGACAAATACTAGTCAGACCGTTCTGTTGAGAAACTGGGTCCACTTAAGGAAAGGGGGTAGGAGCTCAGGAAATCAAGATTTGTTATGTGATATCCTAACTGGAGCACCAGAATATTGTCTAGCTACAAAGTTAATCAAAACATGTTTCACGTTTGGCTAAAAGTCTCATGGTGTAACTTTACGCTATAGAGGCAAGCACCCTATCTCGTTATTTTATTATATACAACTGGTTTGGCCATCCCTGCAAAAGCATCCGTCTCCAGCTATTCCAGCTTCTAGTAGAATAAACTCTGGTTTCATGGCAAAACTCACATCCCTCTTACAGAGTGCTGTTTCTTTTGCAATCCCCGAAACTCCCCCAGGGTGACATTTATTCCTGGCAGCGGACATACACACGGCCCTATGCACCAGTTAAGCCCTATTTAAGCCTCACGTTAAGGGCTTAAGTAGAGCTTAAGTGGTGGATGGGGGCTTGTAGGGGCCCACCGCTCTGATTTTCACCCTCACTGAGTTTCAGTCTGATGCAAATAATGTTAGACAGTGACACAAGCCTAGCACCATATGCTTTACACGTCTATGCATGACTCATTTAATATGGGGTTACTGGCCTCAATCCAGACATGGGGTAAGTGAATGCGGCTCCCAGCAACTTAAGTTGAAGCAGCAACCTGCAGCAACAACCAAATGTGTGCCACTTGCTTTAAAAAGTCACAGATAATAAAAGAGGGCTTTAAACAAGAAGTATTTGGTTAGTAAAGATGTGGCCAGGAAGATTTACATTAAAGCTATGGGATATATTGTTTTCAAGTGGGCCACAGAGACTTTAACCTAGTTAGGAGATTATTATTTTTTTTAAAAAAAGTTATCAGTCATTAGATAGAGACAAAAAATCACAGCGGGAGACTTGTAAAATGGTTCTTGTGATCCTCAAGAGCATTTCTTTCAGTCTTTTCATCAACAGAACTGGTCTATATCATAAGTCTTATTTATAAGTAGGCTTTCAGGCAATTTCACACTGCTTTTCTCTGATGCAGCCCAAAAAAAACATGTAAACCCAAGGGATTAGTAGCGACTTAGAAGGAAAATAGTGTAAAGTTACACCATGAACTGAGCCAGTGCAGCTGACTTGATGCACTGTTCCCTTGGGCTACTCCAGTGAATGAAACTTATCTAAGTGCCCCAGCCCACTCCCACACTGCTAGTGTACTGAATCCCTTTTATATTGTCCACAAGGATTGTTCAATCTCAGGGGGCAGACATGTCTTTAATGGCCTGCCTTGTGGAAAGCGAGAAGAGTTCACTCTCCAGGAACAGAAAGTTAAACCTCATTTTCTCCCTCTTTGAAGACACTAACAATTGGGCAGGATGGTTAAACAAAATATTTACTCTGGCACTGCCAGTTGGTGCCCTATTTGTATTAAATTATTGACATAATATCCTAAAATGGAAAATAATTGTATTAACCAGGTATCAATCTTCAGTTACATTTTTAAAAAAATGTAATAATTCTATAATTTTACAACCAGTCCTTGTTAATTCATTTATTTATCTAAATTTATATGCAACCCTTCCCAAAAGCTCAGGACAGTTCACAACAATAAAAATATAGAGAGCTTGTACAAAAACATAGCCTAAAAAGCCTCAAGCATCCCACTACTCCCCATCAAAACTACCCAACACCATCTCCCCAATTTCTCACACCCCAATCCCCCTCACAACCCTTCAAATTGGAGACTTATTTTGAGTCTTTTTTCTTTAATTTTGACCACAAAATTGCTGTTCAGTTGCTCAGACTAATTATATTTTCTGTATTCTCAGCGTATGCTGGGCCGCCCAAGAGTACAGGATGTACACTGGGCCGGAGCGCAAACCAAACGTGCGTCTGGCCGTGCCAACAGCTGCAGAGCCCGAGGGTGGTGAGAACTTGGAATGTGTGGCTGGCCGCCCCTGCACTGCGCCCAGCCATGGCGGGCAATGATGGCTGCCTGTCATGGCGGAGCTGGCCTGGGCCGGCAGACCACCCTGGAAATGCACACACAGCTCCGGGGAGACCAGCTTTGGCCCAGTCGGAGCAGACCTTAGCCCAGGCTGTGATCCCGGCCTGGGCTAGCCACCACCGTAACCCAGTATATCCCGGGTCGAACATCTGGCAGTGCCTGCACTGTGCACACAAGTGCAGGTGGGGTCCGTGCACAAACGTGCCAGAGTGGGCTGAACCAGACCACTGTCACATTTGTTTTTACCCAGAGTTTGCTTCCTGCTTTGTTTGTGGATCTGAATGTTTGTTTCAGTTACTATGTGTTCGGTATTTCAGCATTCAGTACTTCCTTTGTTTGCTTCACTGAAGCAATTGAAACACTGAACATAAAGCTACTGAATAAACTTAGTTGGCTACTTGTTTGTGGGGCAAATATGCAAATTATCTTTGTGAATGTGAAAAGTCATATCCATCTCAGGCCTAATGTTAACGACCTTGGCTGACTTATGTCAACTGAAGCCATTGTTCACACTTAAACACTTCTAAAAAGCATGACATCAACAATTACCTTGCTGGAAACATTAAAGCCTACGCATATGCAAACAAAAATAACTAGTAGGTACACATTTTCATTTGGACTTAAGTGTCCAAATGACAATGCCCAATACCTTTAATTTTTAAAATGATATGATGCTTTTAAAAAGGCTTAAGCCATCAGCAATGGGGAAAGGAAGCATATGGTATCCATGGCCATTTCCCAAATTAAGTACTCATTTGTAACGGCGCCACCATAATTACAACTGTACCAATTAATCTAATGATTTCATTGAGTTACCATTCACATGCCAATGTTTAACAGAGACATGAAAATATTGCTTTTCTCTGATTTACTTAGGCCCTATTCCTGTTCTCGCTGAAGTCCAGTACAAAAGTACCACTGACTTCAAAGATGATGGATCAGACTCTTATGTTCCTATTCCCAGGTTTTTGGAACAAATCCTGAAACAATATATAAACAGAATTGTAGATTTCCGTGGGACTGCCTGCATGTAGGATCATTGGGATCCTGATAGTTAGATTCTGATATTCTGGAATATCGTTTCTCTCAAGTAGTTCCATTCATGTCAATGGCATGACTTCACAGAATAAGGCATTATTCAGTGTGAATAAGGATGACAGAATCTGGAGCTTTTTGTGATAGGAATGCAAGAGCAGGCGCTTGCATTCCTCAAAGGGGTGTTGTAAGAATTAATTTGTTAATGTGAGTGTAGCACTTTAAAGATATAATAGAGAAAATAAAGTCACTGCAGTGATGAGTGGCATAGAAATGCCTATAAATGAATGAAGTGGTATCTAAAGTGCTAAGTACTATTATGATTACTGCCTGAATTTGGGAAGAAGTGGTTAAATACAGAGAGATGTGGGTGTAAAATTACATTTTAAATGGATCTATTTTTGAGATTACTTATCAGCATGATTAGAGTGATAATAATTACATTTATCATTAATAACATATTTTTTTGAAAGTTAGGCAAAAAGGAGCTAACAAGTTTGATTTGGATTTTGCTAGAAATGCAGAGAGCTTTCCAAAAGCAATCTGTGGAACTTGTCTGTGATGCAGCTGTGGAAGTTTTCATTAACATCTTGCAGGTGGAGCCTAATTTTAGTTCAGTCTTGAGAAGCGGGAATTGTTTCCCCTGCAATAGGCACAGCACTATAGCAGCAACAAAGCAGGTGGAGCCTTCGACAAGTATGTGTTTACCTTCCTGCTTTAAAAAAACAACAACCAAAAAAATCAACCCCCGCCAGATGATTCCTATCGTTAATCATACCATTTCTATTTGATTTTAATGAGTCTAACAAAATAGACCATGGTGCATTTGACCTACTGTTACTCAGATGTGGAACATGAGTAATGAAACGGAAAATAAGCACTGAGTCCTGAATTTAGTAGAAATTAAGCTAGTGAATGACAGGAAGGAAAATTTAGAACTGCATCTGCTTGGCCAAAAAAGAAGGGCAGCAGAATCGATCTCGGCCCTCTCTCTCTTGGCTCAGCGTTTGCAGGTTAGCTCGCTATAGAACTCTGAGCACTTTCTGTGCTGCTGACAAGAGAAATGCTTCAGGAGACAAAGGGCGACAGCTATGTAGGAAGCTGACTCTTGCTAGCTGGTTCGGTTGGCTTGACCAACTGAGGGACATGAATCTTTGTAAGGACTGATAATCAGCTTAGTTTTTTAGAGCTACCAAAAAGCCTTAATCATTGAGTGATTAACCACGCATGGTTTATTTCTCATCTGTTTATGAAGCATTTTGGTCAGCACCCAAGCTGGACCCATAGTACAATTGTTCACTCTCACAAGCAATTTGCTTGGAGCCAGTGATGAAGCTCTGTTTCATTAAACTAAAAAGGCCAAGAACCTTTGAAATGTAAATGAGCTTTACTGCAAGGCACACAGTAACGTCCCCCAAAAGATATGGTCAAGGAATAGTACCCTTTGCCGCCAAATGGCGGCGATGGGACCATTGTTGCGCCCCCCCTTCCCGCCTAGTGGGGAGACGCAAAGGAGAAAACTGCAGCAGGGAGGCATGGTAAATGTCCTCCCCGTGTGCACGGTGTTGCCCAGCAACCACCTGTTCTGTTGCAGCTGGCGAATCCAAGCTGCACGGGTTGGGGAGCTCCGCCCCTTGTAGGAGGGGTGGACTCCCAGAGTGTGCCAAAAACTGCGCCATTATTGGGTGGATAGCCACCAGAATCAGCAGCAAGAGTCCTTGCTGCTGATCTCTCGGGCGGACAGAAAGAATTAAAAAAATAAAATAAATAAATAAATAAATAAATACATACATAAAAAAGAAGAGAAGAAAGCTATGGGACGCAGGAAAGGAAGCGCGGCGACTGCAAAGAAGAAGGCAGCCGCGGTGGTGGAGAGACAGGCCTGAGAGGACGAGGAGGCCCGTGAGGCCGCAGCTGAGGCGGGGAGGGGGACCCCTCCCTCCCCGGGCAGAGATGTTTGCCCGGCTTCACCAATGCGAGATCCTGTTGCGGGCTCGCAACCTGGCTAGGGATAGGGGGAGTGCAAATAGCCCCCAAAGAGGTATGAGTTGGCAAACAGGGGGAGTTGGGCACCTTGAGAGCAGGGAAGGCTCCGAGCCAGACAGGGACGGCGAACAGGGTCCCAGCAGACAGGGCTCTCCCCCTCCGCCTGTGGAGACAAGGCGGAGTGGGAGGGTGACCTCCAGACTGGCATGGTATAGGGAGGGGGACGAGGTCTGTGCCAGTCCCCCAGGACCCCCAGGTGCGAGGGGAATAAGCCCGGGCCGAGGGGAGGCCCCTTGGCCCAGAGCCCTTGCCTCCCAGGGGGGACCCCCCCTTTTCTTTGAGGCCAGAAGGGGGGCATTCAGCCCAGGGGGCGAATATGGGCCCGTTACTACAGGCCCTTTACCCCGGGGGATGGGGAACACCGCCCATCGGGGAAAATTCGGGAGGTGAGGTAAGGGATCCCTATGGAGTCCCTGGATGGATACAGTACCACCAGCAGGGAGTGTACCCCAGCCCAACCTTACATCAAGGAGGTGGGCTGGCACTGAGCGGGCAGGCCATAGGCCTCCCCGCCCGGGTAGTGTTTATTCCCACACAGGCAGACGTCCCACTAGTGGCCAGGAGGAGGTGGGTGGAGACATGTGGACAGCAGGACAGCCCCACCGATCAGGAAATGTGGGCAAGAATATTGTCCCTAGAACAAGAGCTGTGAGGGGATCAGCGAATCAGTGAGAGGCGGCTACTGGTTGGTGGCGCAGGCAGGAGAACACCCCTCGGTGTGGAGGCATGAGGTGAGTGGGCAAGCATGTCTGAAAGGGTAGATGAGGCAGGGGGGTGGACACCAATAGAGCAGACACGGGGGAGGGGGGCTGAGAGTGAATGCCCTTCCATCGGACCCCCTGGGGGCGGGGGGGCCCAATGGCTCGGGCTCACATGGAATATGGCGTGCCCGGGCCTGAGGACAGCTCCCACCCAGATGGAACATTCAGGTGTGCCACAGTTAATGAACCTGAATGGGGCATGGGTATGGGTAACACTGGCCATAGCACCCGCTCCACCCCAAGGAGAGCAGGAAAGCGGGGGGGGGAGGGTGGCAACAGTGGCACCTTGTCCGTGGCGGGCGTGAGTGTGGACGTTGGAAAAGACAAAACACCGGGAGTGCCAAGCCAAGGGGGCGAAGGGACCGGGGGACGTCCTCCCCCGCCCCCTGGAGGAGCCATACTGAGTGTGGCTGCACCATTCGGGTCGCACCTTCCCCCGGCTACTAAAGAAAAAATGTTGAAAGGGGTCTATGCCGATATATACGCCCTTTTGTTCAGTGATCCGATTCTGGACCACTCAGAACGGGAAGATGAGGAAGAAAAAGAAAAATTCCGCCGCCCCAAGGCGTACCGGAATTGGGAGAATTGGACAGCGGCCTGGGCAGTTTACATAGGGGTGATATTGCAGGCGGACCCCACCAGGGGGCTTGAACTGCACAAGTATGCAGATATTATCAGACGGGCATACAGGACAGGCCCCGCGGGGGGGTGGCTGAGGTATGATGAGGTTTTTCGTCATAGGGCAGCCACTACACCAGGCTTGCGGCGGGACACACACGCCATGGACCTATGGTTAGAATGCATGGTTAATGTAACCAGGGCCCCTCGGGTGGATAGTGGACACCCGTTGGTCCGGGGCAGTGTGGCCCCCGAAAATGAGCCCTTTTGGAGCAAAAGCCGCAGGCCAGGGCAGGGGCCGGACACCTGCTGGGAGTACAATAGGGCCGGGCGATGTAATAGGGCGACATGTAGGTTTCACCATAGCTGTTCCAACTGCGGGGGTGGGCACCCAGAGAGTAATTGTTTCAGGCCCTGTCAGAGAGGGGAAAAAGGGGGCTATGGACAAGGGCGCAGAAATGGAAAGGGGGGCCAGGGCCCCGCTGCAGGATTCCATCCTGGAAAAGGGGCTGACGCCGGTCAAAATTGACTGGTTAGAGCTGGCCCTCAGGGGACACCCCGATAAGGAAGAGGTCGCATATGTTGTTCAGGGATTTAGGGAAGGTTTCATTATCCCAGCTGGGCCAGTGCACCCGCAGAAGAAGGTGCAGAATTTTAAATCAACAATCGGGATGGAGGCATTAGTAAGACAAAAAATACCCAAAGAAGTGGAGGAAGACAGGGTGACAGGACCATTTGGGCGACCCCCAATGGTAGTAGTGTCCCCATTGGGAATCGTCCCAAAGAAAGCACAGGGTGAATAGCTGCCGGTGGAAGCCATCAAATCAGTGGGACGATGGCGGTCTGGAGCGTACAAGAAATATATCAGACCGTACCACTACTAAAAGTATGTTTCTGTTTTCGCCAGGAGGCACAGCTCGCAGCACTGCATGACGAAATGTATGGATTGTCGGGCACAGTCTGGTGCGGTGGGCAGGCGCAGCTGCTGCAAGAAACCCCAGGGGAATACATTTGGGCCTGGCTGAATTTGTTTATCTCAAATGGATGGGCAGGAGTGGAGCCAACTACTCCCAATGCTGCGGGGGAATGTCTGAAAACCTGAAACCACAGATAATGGTTATACATTTGGGGGAAAATGACCTCCCGACATGCAAAGGAGTGAATTTAGTAATCCAAATTAAGAAAGATCTATGCAGTGTGCACCATCAAACAGTGGTTTGAAGGGGTCCATTTAGTATGGACGAATTGGATACCAAGAATCAAATGGGATAAGGCCAATAGCCCAGGCAAAGTTGACAAAACTAGGAAGAACATAAATAGAGAAGTTGTTAAGTTTATAGAAGCATTGGGAGGATCCAGCTGGGGGAACATGGGGATTGTCCACTCAAGGCCAGAATTGTATCGGCCTGATGGAGTGCACTTGTCTCCATTAGGCAATGAGATGTACCTGGCAGCCTTGGTAGGTCATTCAGATGCCTTATTGAGTAGGTAGGTGTTGGGTGTTGGGGTGTTCTTTGTGGAAGGAACGCCCCTGTGTGGCAGGGGTCCAGTATGCTAAGGTATGTTAAATAGGAAGGAGATAGAATAACAAGAGTCATCTCCTTAAGAGATGGGGAGGTGCTACCTTGTGTAATGTGGGGCACAGCATGCCCAGGGGTCATGCTCCCTGGGAGTGGTGACCTAACAGGGGAGATGGGACAGGCACTGTCTTCGCACCCTGAGGGCACTTTCTCCTTACTCAAGCCCACAATGGTCATTGCCCCTTTCGGCCAAAACCCTGTGGCTGTTGAAAGAGGGGAAGTTGGGAGTTAAAGGGACTGTCACTGGAAGGCACATCCAGGACTATCCCACAGTTAAAAAGTCATAATAGTTTACTAGCATACTGGACCCAAATTGCTGGTGCAATTACCCTCCGACCTTGAATTGGATATATCTGAATAAAGAGTGCGGCCAGTTTTTACAACCCAACTAATGCCTCTGTGTCTCATTTGGGGGTGCGTCGACAAATAAGTATTATTTATTATACATTAATGAAAATTATTACTGTTGTTCTTGGGCTCAATCCTAAACATACTTGTGCAGGAATAAATCCCGTTGATTACAATGAGACTTACTCATGACCAACTTTTTAGGATTGGGGCCATTGCTCTCATTCTTATTTTATTATTAAAATTTCCAAATGCGTAGGCTCCCTCTGAATAGAGGGATAACCTCATGGACACCTTTACCATACTTACATTTGCACAGACCATCTTGCCTCTGCCTACATGTCTAATATTGTGAAATAACAATGACTTGTTTGGAAAAGTAGTATTAAATGAACTTTGATTCCTCTGTTAATGGAAGTCAGTAGGTTAACCTTAACAACAAAAGCATCATCTGACTGACTGGCTCTTTATTGATCATCTCAGCAAATCCATCTGATTATTTACAGACCATACTTTGAGAATTAGCAGCAGCCTATGCCAGTTGGGAAGAAATCTGGATGGAAATAACATTACCTGCAAACACGGAACGCATTTCTACATGTTTCTTTATTTCTTTCAAGCTTATCTTTGTAAAGAAACTGAATGGGCGCATTCTGCTGCCCTCCACACAGACCTATTGTTTCATCTGTTTCTATTTTCAGTCGTCCTTCTGGGAGTTCAGAGTTACAGATCTTCTTCATTACCCATAAAGATATAGACACTGTATTCCAAACATCACTTTGAATGAGCTGCTAAAAGAGATGTCTCAATTTGTCTCTATCAACAAAAAGTATTCTAAAACAATTTTTATAAGAAACATAAGCTGCTCATTTGCTGGGAGTTAGTTGGTTAATGAAAGGGGTCCTTTTTCTTTTGCTCGCTCTCTGCTTCACCAGATGTGGCAAATCCAAATGCCAGTTGAAAACTGCCAGAGTTTACTTAATCAGCTAGGTTATTATCAATATAGTTCTTAGAATAAAAGTATTGAGATTTATACTACATCTTTCCTACAAAAAAACTTTACAAATTGATAGTGCATCCACTTCAGAAATGCTCTGCTCTCTCCCTCTCGGCCTTCATATCTCTCCCAACAAGCTCTCTCTCCTGTCAGGCTTTCTCTAGTTCATTTCTCCCACAAATTATCCACAAATGCTTTGTTTTTACCATCCTTCTCTCCTTGTAGCAAAGCTAAGCACGTGAACCTGTGCCTTCTCAATTTCATGAATGTCCCCTTGTCTCTTCCTATGGGTGAAAACAGACATGACACTAACCACCTTTAACCACCCTTGGTGGTCATTTATGCATGTTTCAGGGCTGCATGGGGGCACCAATACTGCACACCTCCCAACCAAGCCTCAATACCTCCAGAAGGGGAAGGGACCAGTTAGGATGGTCCGCCCTCGGAGGCTAATGGAACCCCAGCGGTTCCAGGAGGTCCTGAGGGAGCTTACCCTGGATGTGGACGGTCATTCTGTGGATGAGCTGGTCCAGCATTGGAACATCTTGCTGGAGGAGGCCATTGACAGGGTGGCTCCGAGGCGCCTTCTGCCTAGGTCTCGTCACCGCAGGACCCCTTGGTTTACTGAGGGGCTGCGGTGTATGAAGCGTGTGGGCAGGAGGCTAGAGCGACGCTGGCGTCGGACTCGGTCTGTCTCCGATCGTCTTCTCCACAGGGCCCATTTGCGGTCCTATGTGGAGGCTGTGAGGACGGCGAGGAAGGAATTCCTCGCCGTCCTCATAGCGTCTGCGAAGTCGCGTCCAGCGGAGCTGTTTCGGGTGGTGCGGGGGCTGGTGAGTCCGGCCTCCCTCCGCCTGGATGGGGACTTGTCCCGGGCCCGCTGTGAGGAGTTTGTCAACTACTTCGCAGACAAGATCGCTCGGATTCAGGCCGATTTCGACGCTGGGTTGATAGCAGTAGGGGAAGAGAGCGGGGGGGCGGAGGGTCCGTCTGGTCCATCTTTATGGGGCGAGTTTCAGGAAGTGACGTCAGCCGATGTGGTGGATGTCCTGGGGTCTGTGAGGGCCACGTGTTGTCAACTAGATCCATGCCCGTCCTGGTTGGTAAAAGCTTCCGGGGAGACATTGGGGACGGTGCTGGCGAGGGTGGTGAATGCGTCCCTTCGGCAGGGGAGGTTGTCGCCTTGCTTAAAAGAGGCTGTGGTGCGCCCCCTGCTGAAAAAACCATCGTTGGACGTAGACGCGCTCGCCAGCTACCGACCTGTCTCTAACCTTCCCTTTTTAGGGAAGGTTATTGAGCGGGCAGTGGCGCTCCAGCTCCAGGGTCATCTAGATAATATCGGGCTCCTTGACCCTTTTCAATCTGGGTTCCGCCCCGGCTATGGCACCGAGACGGCGTTGGTGGCCTTGGTGGACGACCTCCGCCGGGAGATGGATGCGGGATGTTCGACATTTCTCATCCTGCTCGATCTCTCGGCCGCTTTTGACACCGTGGACCATGGGCTGCTGTTGAGACGACTGCGTGACCGGGGGGGTCTGGACGGGACTGTTCTTGAATGGTTCCGTTCATTCCTCTCGGGGAGGAGCCAGCGGGTGGTGTTGGGGGAGGAAACATCGAGCCCCCGCGCCTTACCGTGTGGCGTTCCGCAGGGATCGATCTTGTCTCCATTATTATTTAACATCTATATGCAGCCCTTGGGGGAGGTCGTGAGAGGGTTCGGGGTGCGATGTCACCAGTATGCTGATGATACTCAGCTGTACCTCTCGTTTTCTACTGACCCAGACCCTGCTGTCTCGGTGCTATCCCAATGTTTGGAGGCCGTGGCGGATTGGATGCGGCGGAGCAGACTGAAGCTCAACCCAGATAAGACGGAGGTGATGGTGGTGGGGAGGGCGAAGGGGGTGGTGGCCCCCCTGGTTGGGGGGGTTTGCCCCCCTGTAGCTCAGCAGGTCCGGAGTCTGGGGGTCATATTGGACGCAGACCTGCGGCTGGAGCGGCAGGTGGAGGCAGTCGCCAAGGCTGCCTTCCGCCAGCTTTACCTGGTACGTAGGCTGCGTCCGTATGTCTCTGGCCCGGACCTGGCCTCCCTCATCCATGCCTTCGTCACCTCGCGGCTCGACTACTGCAACGCGCTCTACGTGGGGCTTCCCTTGTTCTTGGCCCGGAGGCTGCAGCTGGTGCAGAATGCGGCGGCTCGTCTTCTTACGGGGACGGGTCGCCGGGAGCACATTACACCGGTGCTCCGAGCGCTGCACTGGCTGCCGATAGTGTGCCGGGCCAAGTTCAAGGTCCTAGTGATGATCTATAAAGCCCTATACGGCCTTGGCCCCTCTTACCTTAGGGACCGCCTCGCCCTTCGCGCCCCGGAACGGCTCCTGCGGTCTGCCGGGGGTGCCCTCCTGGAGGTCCCCCGTGTTAAGCGGGGGGCCACGATGGAGCGAGCATTCTCGGTGGTAGGGCCGCGGCTGTGGAACTCCCTTCCGGAGGAAGCTCGCCTGGCCCCAAGCCTTTTGACATTTCGGCGGAACTGTAAGACCTGGCTGTTTGCCCAGGCCTTTGGGAGGGAGGGTGGGGGGGGTGATTTTTAATCCCCCACCTATGTATTTATTTATTATTGTACTCTGCCCTGTTTTATTGATGTATTTTATATTTGTATTTTAATTGTTTTTAACTGTTTTTATTGTTGTTAGCCGCCCCGAGCTGCATTGCAGGAGGGGGCGGGATAGAAATCCATAAAATAAATAATATATATAAATAAATCCCTATCCCTGCCTGCCAAGTGCAGTACCAAACAGAAACATTTTACACTGCCTCTGGAAGATGCTCAGACTTGGGCTGAAGTGAACCTGTGGGGGAGAATTCCATAGAACTTGGGCAGCAACCAAGAATGGCCCCTTGCACACACCCATTTCACAGACAAGGGTAGCAGGTGGAACCTGCAGGAAGGCACTCCCATCCGACTTACCGAGTGGTTAGTCAGGACCATCTGCCAAATGGGCAACATCTCAGGAATGTTGCTGGGGGAGGAGAGACACAAAATTTTGTTAACTGTGGGGTGGAGAGGAAATTGAGATTGACTGTGGTTCATCTATGCCACTGCATGAGGGAGGGACAGGAACAGGACAGAGTGTACAGGGAAAGGGTTTATTAAACAGTATCTAGGCCCCGCTGTGCCCCTATATCAAAGAAGAGGCATGCAACACAAGCAGCAATGAAAAGCCTGCTGCTGCCAGGAACATACTTTCTCCGCTCCTTCAAATCCCTCCTCAAGACCCACCTTTTCCTCGCTGCCTTTCCCAATGCCTGCTAGACGTTCCCATATACCCAGTCTGCCCTCCTCTGCAGACTGCTGCAACCTGATTGTAACCAAGCCAAGCACACGCACACGCACCTGAGTCTTCGCATCCGCTTGAATATTTGTCTGTCTTCTCCCCTGTCTCTCCCACTGTCCCCTCTCCCTGTCTCCCCCTCCTTGTCTTTTAGATTGTAAGCCACAGGCAGGGCTTGCGTCTATTTCTATGTTCTGTACAGCACCAGGTCACAAGACTGGCGCTATATAAATGTTTATAATAATAATAATAATTAAGAAGTGGCAGGGGAACAGCATATGCAAGCTGTTCTGTCTCCATCTTCTCCAAAACCTGGGGCAGCAACAAAAAAGGTGGCCGGGCAGGAGGAAGGGGTAGAGGTGAAAATCAAGGTCTAGGAGAAGAGCAGTTGCTTATACCAGAATCTATCCAACGATATCTCTGCTGCCAGTTTCTGTCATGGCCATCCAACAATCTCTTAGGCCAGGGGTGGGGAACCCAACCCATAACTGGTTTTTACTGGGCCCCTTTCAAACTCCTAGATCAAATTCATGGATCCAGTCAAGCACTGAAAGAGCGAGCTCAGGGAAAGGAAGAGGAGAAGGGAGAATGCACTGAAGGATAGGAGATGGATTCACAGCATAGATCCATGATCTGGACCCTCCCTTTTCGTCTCCTCTCTTGAGCATACCTCTTAAGCAGCCCTGCCCCAGTTTCTATCTGGCCTATCAAGCTTCTACAAATTTTCAGACTGGTCCATGGGAGGGGAAAAGATTTCTTGAGGGAACTGTGAGATGTCCTGTTCCAGTCAGCAGGGGAAGTCTGTCATGTCAGAACACAATACTTTGGAAATGTCCAAATGAAACGTTTCATTGAGTGCTGAAATGATCCAAATTTTAGTTTCGACTCACAGGAGAAGTGGGTGTTTAAAATAATTATGGTTCTGTCAAAAGTGTCAATATTTTCAGTTTCATCTCAATTGGGACTGAGGGAAAAATCAGCTATTTGTGCAAACTTGAAAATCCAGGTTTTGCTCAGGACAACTCCGTGTCTGGCTAAAAAAGGCTCATGGATAAGGGCGAGCCGACTTGGGATCAAACCAACATTTATTACTCATGTTTGCAGCGGTGGATCTGATTTGATTCACAGGACCTGCAGGAGGTTGCAAGCAGGGATGGTCTTTTTCATTTGCTGATATTTAGGAGCTTGCAATTTCTTTCTGCGTGTCACTTGTTTCTGTGATTCATGCATTTGTCACCACAAGCCTAGATTACAATGGGCTCCACCTCAAAACTATTTGTAAACTGAAACTGGGACAGAATGTGACAGCTTAATTGTTTAGCAAGTTGTCCTGTTTCAAGTTGACCTGCACAACAAGAACATTATGCAGTTGGGCTGAAACCCTCCAATTAGTACCCACCCCTGCTACTCCAGTGGTTGCCTGGAGGTTTAAGGGAAGAGTTTAGAGGTGTTAACAGTGACAAATAAAGCTCTTCCTAGTCTGCACTGGCCTGCTTGTGAGAGAGTGCCTCTGTGTAACCCCACACACTGCTGGAAATGAGATCAACAGAAGCATTTTGTCCTGAAGTCTCATTGGCAGGGCATTCTCTGCGGGCCACCTCAGTTGTTTAATTCAGTTTCCTCTCCTCATTCTCCCCTGGTTCAAATAGCCCAATGTTTTGATCCTTAGTACATTCTATGAAGCTTTTTTTCCCTCCTTGGGACTCTTGGCAAAGGAGATGTTGCTTGCAAGAGAATAATAGGAAAGGGTGGGTATGTTTCTGCCTTTATCCTTTGGCATATGATTTAGTCAGTCCCTGCTGTATTTTGTGCTGTTGCTGCTAGGATTTGGGTGTTCATAGTTTATTATGATACTACGCCCATAGAAAGACATGAAAACTATGCAGTTGGGCGTAAATCCTCATTTTAGTACCCGTCTCTGCTACTTTAATGAAGGTACACAGGTGTGAGAGCCTAAAGCAGAGCTTTCCATTATTATTATTTATTGCTATTAAAATCAATCAATCAATCAAAGCTTTATTGTATATAACCAAATAGGTTGTTACAACTTATACAATTATTAATAATAATTATTATAGCTGTTTCTGAATTCAAAGTGCTTTACAATCCTTATCTAGTTCACCCTCATAACAACTGTTAAAGTTTTGAACTGAGGTTGAGAGATGGTGACTTGGCCAAGACCACTCAGTGGGTGAAGCAATGCAAGACACAGTTGAGGGAGGGGTGGAGGCTACCATGCCTTGGGTAGCCTTAACACACTCTAGGCAGCGGGGCCATGTGATGCAGTGCATCGTATGGCCGGCGTCCACCAGATGTTCTCCCCAGGGTTGGGGGAGCAGCTGACTTCTACACGATGCGTCCTCCGCAAAATTCTGAGGATGCATCATGGAACAGCCTTACACCAACTGGCTGCCCCAAGGTGAGGTACGCTTGCCCTGCCATGCGGGGAGCACCACTGTGGGACACTGAGCAGTGGGTGCTCTCACCCATCACACACAGCCACACAGGCTTAATACTGTTTGAGCTTAGGTCAATTTTTTAAGTCTGAGCAGGGCTCTAGCTCTGTCTGTTCTCCCCCATCATTAAGACTAGGGTGCATTGGTATTAGCAAAATTAAGCATATAAGAACTGCCATACTCTGTTTGACTAGTGGCCGAACCAACTTGGCGTCTTTTCTGTGACCATGGCCAGCTTTGCTTGCTTTGGAGAAGTGTACAACAGGTCATAATTGGGGGTGAAATGACCATCCACGCAGGTATCACTGGCCCTTTTCAAATGAACACCACCTCTTGCCCATGTGTGTGGTGGTGGCCCCGCCCATTTGCACGCCACGGCAGGTGTGGAGAAGCTGGGTGGGCATCCATGGGAACACCGCGGCCAGTGGGTAGGGGTATGTGTGTGCTCCCGTGTAACACCCGTTGCCCATGCACAGAGCAATGGGTGCCAGTGCCGGATGCTCCGTGCATATAGATGGGTAGAGGTGGGTGGGGGTCCCTGGGAACACACCCCCATGCACCTGCGCCCATTTGAAAAGGGCTACTATTGTGCAGATCCAAGGTAGCCAAATCACCCAGAGGTGGCTCACCTATGCCAGACCCATCCACGTGATATCCAGGCAGATGTTCTTTAGGATGGGGACTAGGGTGAGGAGGATGCAGATGTTGGGGTGAGGGGGCTTATCTGTGGGTGGAGGATAGGGGAGCCTGTTTTCAGGGAGCTGGCTTGGATGGCAACCTGCCCAAGCTGTTTCCCAGAAGGCCAGATGCCACTGCCACCCACTGTTGCTCCCCACTTGCAGCTCAGCCCCGTCCTCCACAGTCCCTACCCAGTTTTTCATCCAGCAGCTAATCCACCAGGATGCAATAGCCCTTAGCAGCAGGGCTAGTTGTGTAGCAGAGATTAGTTGCTGCTTACAAAATTAACTATTTGTTTCCACTTTAGTCATACTGGAGAGATCCATATCCTACTATTCATCCAAGCCCTTGACAGTCAGACCAACTTGACTGATAACTAGTTGTAGACTTAGCCTCTAAGAACTTTTCCAAGCTTTAAAAAACAAACAACCTCCCCCCCCCGCCAAAAAAAAAGCCCAGTTATGCTTTTCACAGCATCCCCTGACAGCTTTCACAACATCCCCTGACAACGGGTTTGACAAGTTAATTTTGTGTTGAATTTTTAAAATACTTATTTTTGTTTTAAACCTCCTGCCATTTAATTGAATTGAATGTCCTCTGGTACTAAAATCTTGAGAGAGGGTAAATAGCAGCTCCCTGTTTACTTGCTTTGCCCCACTCATGATATTATAAACCTCTAGCATGCCCTCCCTTTTTGTCTCCTTTCTAGTCTGAAGAACCTAGGCTAATGAACATCTCCTCATATGGAGGCCATTCCGGTCTGATCATATTTGCCTGTATTTCAGTAGGGTGGCCAGACATGCACATTTTAGAGGACACATGAGAAATACAGGTTTCAGGGCTGTTTTGGCTCCAGTGCAGCCCTGCAACCTGTATTTCTCATAAGTGTCTTCTAAAATCTGCATATCTGGTCACCCTATATTTTAGCAATACCTCTCATATGAGTGCTGAGTTGCTAATGCAGCCATGTTCTATGCATTTTGGCTGTCGGGACATGAATGTCTACACAAATGCTTCCACCATGTCAGCTGTGTGAGCAGGCTAGGACTTGCTGCAGTACAGGTACTTATTTTACTAGTATATTGAAGCTCCCTAGAGACATGTAACAAGAGACTAAGGGTCTGTTTAATAGTCACATGACCCAGCTGAACTAAAAACAGCTCTTAGACTCAGGTGCACAGGAAGTGGTGATCATTTTGTTCCTACGACCAATCCAGCCTTCCTCAAAGCAAATGGGTGTTCTGGGTACTCAGGAATGCAGGAAAGGGCTTCTCTTGAGCTTTAGAAGGAAGAATATATTAAATAAGGCATTTTAAATATTGTGATTTTGTTTTTTTTAATATTTTCAGTTAAGTTTGATTCTGCCAGCATTTGCTAAACCTCCTTCTGTCACCCTACATTTTTGGTGTTTTGGGTTTTGTTAACTCCTAATAAAATCTGCCCAGGGTCTCCCGCATTTGTGCTACCGTGGAAATGGTTTGTTCTTATCCCTCACTCTGATTTAAAGCCAGCCCCTTGTTCTGGGAGGGAAAAAGAGAAAGAAAAGTCAGACAGACTAACCACTACAGTTGTTGAGCTTGTTTTAAAGCTACATTCCTGAATAAAAATAGTGAGCACATTCAGCATCACATGGAATTAGCCATAGGCCCTTTTTAAACGGGCTGTGGTTGGGTGGGGCGGGGGGGTGCACACAGGCACACCCCCATCCTCCGCAACCCCGCATGGAGCAACCTGTGTTTTTTGGGTGGAAGTGTTATGTAGGAGCGTGCACGCACGCATGCCCACCCACCCACCTGCTGCTGCTTTCAAATGGGACACACCCACTCATGTCCACTGTGTGGGCATGCATGGGCACGAGTTGGTGCGCTTATTTAAAAAGGACCATAGTATTGTCAGGATCATTGTGAGCAGTCTTGCTTCCATGAGAGTTAAGAAGAGTTTTGCCACTACCTTTTGAGCTATCTAAAAAAAACCCTATTTGTGGGTGGGGAACACGACACATGCCTTCTACAGTGAATAAGTTACTCTAGTGTGTGATTGCATCGTGCATGTACAACGCATGGATTAGGCCCAGGGGGCACAATCCTCACCCATTGAGGGTGATGGGCATTTTGCCATTGACTTAAGTGAATTCAGGGTCTCAGCCTTTGTCTCTTGAAGCTACTAATATACATGAGGTCAGACTCCATTGAGGTCAGCTAGATACATCAGTGTGAGCGAGATCATAACCAGAACCCCCATGATCTTTTCTGCTGTATTGCAAATAAATGTAAATAAGCCCCCACTAATCTCCCCTAGATAGGCCTAGTCAAATGCTGTGGAAAAAAGTGGCACCCTACATAGAATCTATAGCTAGCTTCATTAATAAGACAAAGATTGAAGGCCCATACAGCCCTTGGGCAGAATTATCATTTCTAAAGCAAAGGTGATCAATCAGCTCCCATGCTCTGGGGAATAAAGAGATCACTACAGGGGTCAGGAAGGAAATTCCTGGTCCAGCACTACATTGCCCACTTGGTTGAGTGTTTTATGGGTTTTTGGTTGGGTCGTGAAGTGACTGATTGATGTGCCTTTGTCCAAAGTATTTGGGTTTTTTCCTTCAGCCAGCATCAAGATACTAGGCTAAGGGTAACTAACTCAAAGTGCCAGTGAATTCAACAGGGGGGTGGGGGCTATTGGTTTTCTCTAGTATGGTAGATCCACTTATGTGAATAAAAGTAAGATACAGAGTTTCCACCGTTGATCAAGGGAAGTTTACGGCCCCCTGGGATATCAAATAATACATTCTCTAATGGCACTTCAGCTTTATAGTGAATGGAATATTCTATGGGAAATTTTTCCACTGCAGAATAATAAATGCCTTGATTACATTGCCCTTCTATTTCCAATGATCATATAAAGTTCAGATTGGAGACATATTTGTGAGCTAAAAGATCATAGTAATATCTTAATTTCTCAGAGGACGTCTTTGCTGAAAGAACTGTGTGAGAGAGGAGTTCTGATAGAACTGTAAAACAAGTGCGGATGAATTTATTGAGGGAGAGCTGGGGACTTGCTGCTGCCCCAGAAGTCAGCATTTATAGATCCATGCTGTACAGATCTGTCTCTACTCCAATTCCCACCCTATTTGATGAGGATTCCCAAAATCTTAATCACATCTAACAGTCATGTCTCCTGCTCTGCTCTGCCTCCCAGACTCCCTATTGTTGAATAGCAAGAGCACTGTCTTTAGAAAGGAAAAGCTATTTCAGACAGAAAGAGCAAGAGTTTTAATTAACATTGAAATTGTCAACGACTAATTATATGTTAGCATCAAACAAACACTTTCTGTTGCTGCTGGATTTTTTTTGTTTTACACGTTTTCTGTAACCTCTAATCAACCACGGGCGGGTATCCATTGAAACAATGTATGTAATTTGTTTACATTGTTATTTTGGATAATTACAAAGCAAACACAATAGAAATAGCTGGTTTCTTACGTTTAGTGAAAGCAGTTGTGAAGAGGGAAAAAACAACAACCCAACAGCCATTGTCAGCCCTCAGTAAAATATCTTCTAATTTACAGTTGTTGCATATTAGCATTGCTAAGAATGCTAGGGACATAAAGTGTCACATTGAATGTAGGGTGATGACTTCATACGATGGCAAGTCTGGGGATATGACCAGTTTGCAGTCACAGAGAAATCAGCTTTAATTAATTTGAGTGCCAGGGATGTGTATAATTACACAGCATGAGAGTTTGCATGCAAATGCGGAAATGCTGATTGTTCATGTACTTGCACTCACTCATTAATACACTGGGACTAAGCAGGGCTGGCATGTAAGCAGGGTATAGCGCACACAGTGCCTGCAGGCTAATTTGTATTAGACAATAGTTAGCAAACAGAATTCAGATGTTTCTGCATTTTAATATAATAAGCACAAAACATATAATGTGTCATTCCCTTCAGTGACATACCTTGCCCCCCCCCACCTCTAATTATGTGTTAAAAGCAAATAGACATGATTGATTCCCCTTATCTTCTTGCAACAATAGCAACAGCTTAATCTTGCAGTTAGATTTCACTTTTTAAAAAATCTACCCGTTCTTATCACTGTTTTGACATTCTTCAATAGAGAAGGAAAAAACCCAGCCTAAAAAAAAATTTTATTTGATAATAAAGGACATGACAACATAGAAATTGCTGTAGCAAAACTAGGCTAGTTCATCTGATATTCAATGAGTAACAATGGACAACTTGCCCAACCATTCCTGTTATGTCTCTACCTGTGCAATACTATATTTTAGGAATATTCCTTCCTGATTCCAATTGATTATCTGGATTTGCCCTAAAGCATGCAGATTGATAGCTGTAGTAATGCCTCTTAGGTAGTAGAAGTGCAGGTGCCATTCCTAAATCATGATTTTAATTCTAATTCAAGAGTTTCCTCTGGTAGTGAGTATCACTGGTTAACAATGTAGAATATTTGAAAGTTGCTGACATTTAATTATTTCATTAAGACCACCCTTATTCTCACATGAAGGGTGAGAGAGAATCTAAAAACACTTCTTTTTCATCACTCCTGACAATTTCAGTCATATCTACTGCTATCCTTGCCAAATGAAATATTTCTACTCTATTTAATATTTCTTCATATGGAAACTTCACTCATACCTTTAATCATATTGTTGTTATTTGCTGGACCTTCAATCTATGATCATAAATTCAGAGAAAAATTTGAATGCATTTATTCATGCCTCAATTAAGTTTTTATGTACATGTGCTGTAAGAGAGGCTAATATATAACAACTTGTTCTGCGTGTCTCAGCATTTGTGTGTGAACGCGCTTAAGCATGGTTTTCATTTGCAAAAAGTTAACATTTTTCAGGGTTATTTCCAGTCACATAGAAAAACTTTCCTTTGTGTATTTTGATCATTTAAAGCAATTTTGCTTCCCTAATGCATGTGTGCATCCAGCACAGCTTACTCACTGCCTTGAATGACTATCTGGAAATGTTGTTAATTTCCTTGTGTGCATGTGCAGGAATGCTTTCTATTGTCTAATACACATGGAGAGATGGTGCAGCCTATGTCTTCTCATCATCTCATCCCACATGGTTTATAAAGGGGGCTTTTGTAATATAATGGCTATATCATGTTACAGAGAAGACAATAGACTGTATATGCATTACTTAAAGAGAAGATGGAAGGTAGGTAGGTACTACTTAGATTGCATTGGATTTGTGATACAAGTTACAAATGATGTCCCTAAAGAATACTTTTGATCGTTTAAATTTCATGAACTTTGGATTTATCTTCCTGTAAGCATTTCAGCCAAACTTCCTGTAGCACAAATATGTATTGTACTAAAGATATCAAAGTTTGTAAGATTCTGTTGTGTAGGATACAAGTAATATTCATGGTCAGGTTCCTTTGTGGTCTCTGAGGTATGCATTATGTGCTGCTTTACACAAAATGCAAGGTTGGTGGGAATTTACCCAAGGTAAATAAATCCAAACACCCAGCAGTCAGGTGAACGTTAATCCATGTTGGCTAAATTACTAGAAGCCTACCACAAACCTAACATGGGACAACAGGGAAATGCCCAGAGGACCTCTTAACACAAACACAGAATCCACATGAACACCAACCCTGCCTAAAGGACACCCCCTTATGCCCCCACGCAGCCTCTAAAGTCGGCCAAGAGCACTCTCTTTCAAGTGCCATAATTTAGCTGACTCAGACGACAAGGGCATGCAGACAGGAGTTCTTGGTGATTGCTCTACAGCTCTGGAACTACTACCTTCCCTCATAGGTTTGCCAGAATCCCAGCCCAGTGTACGATCTGTTTATTTGGCCAGGCATTCAACAGGTGGAGTTAGTATCGGGGACAAGTTAATGGGTATTTTTATTTGGACTAGGATTTTTTTGTATTTTATATGTACATTTGTTAGCTACCCTGAGTCTTCAAGAAAGGGTGAGATAAAAATCCAGCTCACTCACTCCCCTAGTATGCTTAACTCACAGGTGAATTACCACATTCTACCACAAGGGCCCTTTTTAAACAGTTCTAGGCTTATGGAATTGTCCATGGGCGCGCCGGTGCAGGGGGCTGGGTGCACACGGGCACGCACCCATCCTCCTTGCGTCCCCATGAACAGTGCAACCTAGATTGTCGACAGTTGCTCCGTGCATGGGGTGTGGGGATGTGTGGGTTGTGGGAGCATGGACCCCCCACGTTTACACAGGAAGCTCCCCTATGTGGACAATTAGTGTCCAAGCAGGGGAGTATCTCGTGTTAAAAAAGGCCAAGGAGGCCTTTGGGATAGTGACCACAAATGATCATCAACTTTATAAGAAGTGTCATACTGGGTCAGACCAATAGAATAGTGATCTCGTAAGCCAATAGAGTAGAGTAGAATAGAATAGAATAGAATAGAATAGTGATCACCCAGCCCAGCATCCTGTCTCCAGCAGTGGCCAGCTTCAGTTGCTCCAGAAAAGCTCATCCATATTCTTCTGTTCACTTTAAGCCCTTCATAGCCTGACCAACTTGACTTAATAGCCACTGAGGAGTTAAACCAGAGATAGGGGGAACTGACCCAGGTTATCATTTCTTGTGAGTAAGCATCACAAAGTTTGAATGAATATTAGTATGAAGGGAGAGCTTGTAAGAGAGGGCAGCAGCAAGTCTGGGGAGACGTGGAAATATGGGCAGTATATCTGTGTTCGTGAGTGTCCCAAACTCTAAAGAGCAACGTTATGATGAAAGGATTATGGCTCTGATTCTGAGAGGTGCTGAGTACTGTGGCACAAGCATTTGTGCAGAGCACTTCAGCATTTGTGTCAAGTGCATATGTTTACTCTGGTATTTAACTCTCAGGATGGACTGAGTGCTTTGCTGCATTGTGAAAGGGCATCCAGCACCTTGTAGAATCCAATCCTGTGTGCATGTAGCTCCTGAAAGGTTGGTGCACAGGGAGGAGTGTATAGATGAGACAAGGCAAGGCCAATAGGTCAGCTACCTGTACAGGCCTACTGGCCTCAACTAATAAGGGTGGGTGGTGTGATTGTCTAGTTAGACTTCAGATTACAACAGCTGCATTTTTGCTGTGACCCTGGGCTGCCAGTGACTTGAATGAGAGGAGACTCTGGTCCATCCTGACCAGACCAACTATTTAATATTCGTTTTGTTCAGGTTACTATATGTCAGAGGTGGGAAAAGGAGGGCTCGGAAGCCAGATGCAGCTCTTGTCACCTGCACCATGGGGCTCTTGCCAGAAGTGGATGCCAGGGGTGTGTCTAGCAGGCTTCTCTCAGGAGCAAGAGAAACTGAGCCACCAATTCCACTGCTGCTCCCATTGCTTGTGGGGCCATGGGAGCAGGGGCAGTGTGCCCTGAGCTGCTATTCCTAATTCCGAAAGCTACTGGCCTGCCTGGGAGCCAGAGCTTTAATGTGTGTGGTGCTGGTGCTGGTGGGAGAGTTTATTTATTTATTTATGTATTTATTTATTTATTTTCATTATTTATACACCGCTTCTCCTGCCCAGGCAGCTCGAGGAGGCTTACAAAAGTTAAAACATTAAAAAATATACATAAAAATACATATAAAAGGGAAGCATAAGAATAAAAAAATAAAACCCTCATCCTTCCCATCCACCCTTCACCCACCTCCCTGACTAAAGGCCTGGCAGAGCAGCCAGGTCTTGCACTGTCAACAAAATGAGGCAAGGTCCGGGGTTACCCAGGCCTCCACCGGAAGGGAGCTCCACAGCCTAGGTGCCACCACCAATTGTAGCCCCCCACACCACTCGGGGGACATCAAGAAGGGTGCTCCCAGCGGACCGCAGGGGTACGGAGAGTGAGGTGGTCTCACAGATAGGAGGGGCCCAGACCGTATAGGAGGGAGTTTGGGGAAGCCATGCTGCCCTGTCCCTAGGATCAGACTGAGGAAACTGGGATCATTGTAAAATGTCTTGTTGCTCCCTGGGATATGAAGATTTTGGTATGTGGCTCTTAGGTTTGGGAACTTTGCCATATGTGTTTGAAGGGAATTTGTGTAGAAACATCCCACACATTTTCCATCCGCTTTCTACAGTGCAGATAGGGAGGAATGCCACAGAATTTTGCATAATGTCCAGCCATTGTTACAGCAGGCCTGGAGCTGAATAAACAATTGACAGTGTTATGAAAAATATGCTTTTCTTATTTTGAAATACAAGTCAGACGCAAGACTATAAAGGGGATAAGGAAGATTCAGAAAACTATAACTCAGTATTAACATTTAATGGATGTGACACTTGCCTTGTTGTGAACTAGCATAAATCACTCACAGAGGGAAAACAATGAAATATTTGAGAAACACATTGCAGGTGAGTTTATTTATGTGGTTCTGAAGTAAGACTGAGACGATGGGCAGCTTCAGACAGTTTATATATCTCAGGGCTGTCGACCAGTTCCAATTTGTAGTTGATTAGCTGGCTTGCTTTTAACTGATTAACCAACCACTGAATCAATTCAGTGCTAAAATACTACAAAACTCCAATACAACTTGGCATGACAGAGTACCTTGATCGTTTTTGGTTGTTGCTGTTCTGTTTTAAATTTTTGTTTAAAAAAATTAAATACATTTCCATATTACAATTTCTGATTTGTAAATTTTTAGGAACTTAGGCTAATTTCAGACGTTACTAGATCACAGTCAACCCCCTGAATCACAGTGGATTCGGGGTGGTGGCTATGATCCCGTTCACATCTGTTTGAGCCCCGCCAGATGTTCACCACGGTGAATTCCTGGTGTGGTTCAAAGTTAACCACAGTTCTGGAGGTGAGGCCGGCCTTAATTCCAGAACTGTGGTTAGGTTGGCCATGATCCGGGACAGAGCTGGGAATGGCCACGGGTAACGATTGTTACCCAGCCCTGTCCTGGAATCAAGTCCCAACCATGGGATGGGATCGGGCGCAGCGACCTGATTGGCCACTGCCCATCTTCCTGACGGCAAGCGGCCATGAAAGCACAGGGGGGCAGGGCAGGGCAGAGCAGCTGCACATTGCACCGCGCAGCCCCGCTGCCTCCCCGATTCCCCTCTGCGATCAGGCCGGCATGTCTAAAGGACAGCTGGTCTGATCACAGACCGGGATCTAAGACGGATCCCGGTCCAGGGTTCAGTGTGGCGGGCCAAAAGGCCCGTCACATCTGAAATTACCCTTAGTTCATTTAAAAATGTTTACATTTATTTTATTTTTTAAATTAGTCTTTTAATCTGTGATCAGTACACGAATCGATTAATTAGTGTACTATGGATCAGAAACTGGTTAAAAGATAGAAAGCAAAGGGTAGGACTAAATGGTCAGTTTTCACAATGGAGAGATGTAAAAAGTGGTGTGCCTCAGGGATCTGTATTGGGACTGGTACTGTTTAATGTATTCATTAATAATATGGAAAAGGGTGTTAAGAGTGAGGTGATCAAATTTGCAGATGACACCAAGTTATTCAAGGTAGTTAAAACACGAGCAGACTGTGAGGAACTGCAACAGGATCTTACGACACTGGGTGCCTGGGCATCTAAATGGCAAATGAGATTTAATGTGGACAAGTGCAAAGTGATGCACGTAGGGAAAAATAATCCAAACTATGCGTACACAATGCTGGGTACTAAGCTAGGAGTTACCACTCAGGAAAAGGATCTGGGGGTGGTTGTGGACAATACAATGAAATCCACAGCGCAGTGCGCAGCAGCAGTCAAAAAAGCAAACAGAATGTTAGGAATTATTCGGAAGGGGATAGAGAATAAAACTGAGGATGTCATAATGCCTCTATACAAATCAATGGTGCGACCGCACCTCGAATATTGTGTGCAGTTCTGGTCGCCCCATCTCAAAAAAGACATAGCTGAACTAGAAAAGGTACAGAGAAGGGCAACAAAAATGATCAAGGGCATGGAAGGGCTCCCGTATGAGGAGAGGCTTGGTAGGTTGGGGCTCTTCAGTTTGGAGAAGAGACGACTGAGAGGAGATATGATAGAGGTCTATAAAATCATGAGTGGTGTGGAACTAATAAACAAGGAGCAGTTATTTACCCTCTCAGCTAGTACTAGAACTAGGGGACACTCCATGAAACTCATGGGTGGCAAGTTTAAAACAAATAAAAGAAAATATTTTTTCACTCAGCGTATAATTGGGTTGTGGAATCTACTGCCAGAGGCTGTGGTAAGGCTATGGTAAGGGCCAGTACTATAACTGAGTTTGGACAAGATAGGTCCATTAGCAGCTATTAACCAGACAGACTCAGGAAACATGACGGGAGCTGGGGGAAAACAACAGGGAATGGATCCCCTATGTGTTGGATGCTTCTCCCAAACCACTGTGATTGAACACTGTCGGAGACAGGATGCTGGACCTGATGGACCATTGGTCTGACCCAGTATGGCACTTCTTATGTTCTTATTAATCTGATTGATTAACCAATTAATGCTTACAGCCTTAATGCCTTTGTGGCAAGGAACTAGTTTAATCTAATCATTTCCCAGATGTTTTAATTTTATAAACCCCATTCGTTCACAAATGCCTTCTTTCATTTTTCTTTGTTTGTAAATGTCTTATGTTTATTGTAAAATGATGCAATATGGATCTAGTTTGTACAGGCATTGGACATTCACATCTAAACAATGGGGCTGATTCCAAGCCCCATGGGCTGGCTCATGAAGCACATACGAGTCTTGCGCTAACTACATGACTATGTGCCTGCGGGGATTGAGATTGTAGCCAATAGAAATAGCTGTATCCCATATAGTACCTTCTTGAGGATTTTTTTTTTTTTAAATTGTTCATTAAATAGCCTAACTTGTAAACTTTTATTTATAAATTCACATTTCATCCTCGTAAATCATCATAACGAACCTTTGTATCTTTATATGATGCACAGACTCCTTTGTTGCTCAAAACTGGACCCTTTCCTGTTGATATTTAGTGTTCAGGTGGAATTTGTTTTATGGTTTGATTATCTGTATTTAAGGCAAATTCAACAGTGAATATCCCTTGAGGGTGGTTTCTCTTAGAGAAACTAGTAATTATAAGTTTTCTGTGGAGAAATTGCCTATCGTAATGGATCATCAAAGTTTTGGAATGTTTTAGGCATACCTACATGAGTGTCCTGTAATTCATTCCACTTCTGACCTTTTTATTAACCGTTCTACTTTTGTAGCTTAGATAATTGTTTTACTGGGTAGACCATATACTGCCTTCAGTCCATGCAGAGAACTTCAGATGAAACTAGTGGAAGATGCATTGACTGAGGACAATATGGGTGGATTTTTACCAGAAGAGCTTGTCTTTTCATGAAATTTGAAAATGGCAAAATAATACAAATAAATTCATTATAAATAAATTCAATAGAAATAAATTAATTAGCTGATGATACCAAATCAAACCTTCTTAATACACAGTTGCTCCATGGAGCTTTTTGTGAAGAGAGCAGGAGTAATGGCAGTAATACTGCAATGGCAGTATTTTTCTTGTAAAATAATTCAATATAAATAAATTAATCTGCTAGTGATACCAAAAAAGTATGGAAAAGATTAAGATACCCATCCACGCTCTCATTCATGTACATGTTATGGGGCACAATGTGGTTATTACTGGGTGAAATTCTCTAGCCTTTGCTCTAAGGTAAGTCTACAGTTGCCACCTGTACATAGTATTGTATGTATAGTACACAATTGAGATACAATGCCCATATAGTTTGCTATATGCTAGATAGTAGAATATATGCTATATGCTCGTCTTAACATGAATATTAATTTTATTCATATTGTCTTTTTCTTAAGTTTATATTTTTAATTAATAAAACTAAACAGTAGCAAAAATAGTTCCCTTCCATTAGTCAAAAGCCACATGATTCTGGCATCAATTAAATTACCACCTTGGCTTACATAAGTAATGGACAGCAGTGTTCTACGTACAGTTGAAACCTCTTAACCGGGATGCCTTGGGAGAAGTAAAAATATTTCAGATGAGCAGCTGTCCCAGTTAAAAGAGAGAGGACCTTAGTCAAAATTATACTTTTATTCCTAATTTATGACATGTACAAAATACGTTTTTACTGATTTAAAAAAAAATATATATTTCTAAATTAAAGGGGAAAATACATCACATTCTGAATAAATGTATAATTTGAAATCTGCATCAGTTGTGCATTGCTTCCATGCCAAGGCTACCTTCAAATGAACTTTGTTTTCCACAGTCCTCAGAAGCGCAGTTCAATTTGAATTCCTCTTTCCTGAACAACTCGTCTAGGGTGCTCCACGGTTTGCACCTTCTGAGTCAATGTGATGGCTGTGAAAAGTCATCTCTGTTCATCGCTGGAAAATATTCCATCCCATTTAAATTAAAAAATTAATGTTATCAACATAAATAGCACTGGGGGGAAAAAAACACCCCAGAATTCTGTCCCATTGGCATTCTTCCCCATTCCGATTTTCAGGGTTGTGATTAAGTGGTGCCAGCTGTGTTATGATAATATGATTCAAAAGCATTTGGGGATGTTCTCAGCACTATTTTAAAAAGCTTGTATGATCTGACACTGTTGTCCGAAGCTCCTAGTTTCCAGAATATATGACTTTAAAGTACAGAACTTTCACGTGTGATCTTTGTTAAATTCAAAGGTGGCAATTTTATGTAGGTCAGTCTAGAGAATCATAATGGTCTCAGACATCTGAAGCTTGTTGTTCTCAATTGTATATTTATTACCAGGCAGGGATTTTCAGCTGTAGAGTTAAGCCTTTGTATATTACTATGAGCAACTGGCAATGCCTTTGCATTGGTGAGTGTCGCCACCATTCCTTCTCGGAAGCACAAGGCAAATTATACAGCTTATTGGAGTTTAAGATGTGAAAAACTCTCAATAGCCCATGTTCACACATTGCTAATAACCTGGAGAGCCAGGAGCTCTTTGACTGCAGCATTAAAGCAAATTCCATGTGAGGGTGAGAGGCATTGTACAAATACAAATCCTATTCATACAAGTGACCAAATGTTAAAAAATGTATTAAATCAGCTTTCTGCCTGCCCTGTTCATTATTTTGCTGACTTGGAAACCTCAGAGTGTTTTGTATCCATTTCATTATCTCCAAAAGCATGAACTGTAATGGAATTTACATAAAAATCCAGCTGGAGTGTGGAGACTTTACTGCACAGTCAGCTGCCCCTCCTAATCCAATCTTCCCCAATGCAGTTGGCCTGGCAGTTGCCAAACTCAAACAGCAGGGATTCTTTTGTTAAGAAAAGTATGAATTTGAGCTTTAAAATGAGCAGAAGTCTTTTCTATTACTCAGGATGCTTCCTCTTGCTGAGTTTACATGAGACGTCTAGCAGGAGGTGTTATTAAACAGCTTCAGAAATTACCCCCAAAACCAATTAGCTTGGGAAAGGGACACAAAGGGCTTCAAGAAATGAGCATTTGAAACTTCATTACTCAGTATCTGTGGGACTGCCACTTGAATTTCATGTTGTTAACCCTTTCGCATAAGAGGTTTAATATCTTAATCAGTTTTTGAATTGGTCTTTGAGGAAACTGCAAGTGGTAGGGGAGTGGAGAATCCCACTCCTTTATTGCCTTACATGTCACGTCTTTCAACTCATATTAGTGTGAATCTCAAAAGAGTTTTCAGCCTGTGTTAGTTTATTGGGCTTGTAGGGAACTGCTGAGCATTTGGGGAAGGGCAGGGTAAAAATGTCAACTAAATAAGAAAGGACATCAAGAGTAATCTAGTCCAACCTCCTGCACCATTGCCAGACATCGACTGCCCCAACAGAAAAACCCACCAAGTAAGCATTGGCCTGTTGTTATGCCCTTTACTTAGCCAAACTTCCCTTTACTTCAGTGGGGCTTAATACACCACAAGTATTCCCTCAGGATAAGCGTCTTATATCTTCTCTGGATTTTTGTGTAAAAGGACTGAAGTAGAGGACACGCTCACCTGCACAGCCTAGTCCTCCAAATCTTTTGTGGTGCAAGCCCGATTTGTTTCAATGGAGTTTGTGGCAATGGAATACTTTATTACTGGAATCCTAGTGTCAGGCTGGATTTCAGTATCTAAAACAAAATCCTAGGGACAGAATAGTGATTTTGGGGATGTGGTGAAGGGGACTTCTTCTTATAGATAGTATCTGGATAATCTTTGCTACCTGAATTTTAGAAATTTAATATACTTCAGATCTTGGGCTCACAGAGCTGTTAGTTGACCTTGACCACAGCACTTAAAGCAAATATACAAGAAATAATTTTAATAGTGAATGTCTGCGTGCATGACTGAAGGAAAACATGTACACACTGAGTGAAGAAAATCTGTCTCAGTTACACCTAACTGTAACTCGCGCCTGAGGTTGGTCACGAATTGACAAAGGTTGCTGAATGCTGTTAAAGGAAATTCATTGTTGAACCCAGCAATCACCTCCATCAGCATTTGTTTGGTTTCAGTAGTTCGCTTGGTATGGGTATATGATAAGAACCAGCCCCGTAGCTAAAAGAGGAGCATACAGGTGGGGGGAGGAGGACACTGCCCTCCTCTAAATCCTCCCCCCATATAGAAGTAAGATGTGTTCTAGGTTTTGCCCTTCAATTTCTTAGTCAGAAGAAAATGCCCCAGTCATGCAATTTGTTCCCTTCCCTGCCCCCATGTCAAAGTCCTAACTCCGGGCCTGGTAAGAACTAACAGTCAGCGGCATCTGAAAAGTATATCTCAAGGTATGACACTATGCTTGGCAAGCATGCGATTGTCAAAGGCACTAGTGGCACAAGATCACAAATGATAGCAATAGATAAACCTTCAAGACCATTTCCAACAGCTCACTAGGGATTTATCTGGTTGAAAGGCTTTATAAAACCAGGCTATAGTCCTCTAGAATTAGCTGTTAATAAGCTAATGATGGGGGCTTTCACTGCTCCTTTCAAAGTTCCACTCCCCTACTGCCTTCTTCATAGACCATCCATCATTCTCCTGTTCAGACCCCACATTCTCCAGTTCTGACATCTTTGTCCCCTTGCCGGCGCATCCCCCCAATGAGACACAGAGACAGTATTGGATTTCAAAATGGCCGCACTCTTTATTTCAATTCTCCTCAAGGCCGGTGGGTATTGCTCAGGCAATCTGGGTCCAGTATGCTAGCTACTTTAACTTCTTAACACCGCTACTGACAGGGATGTGCACTCCCTTGTCAGTACCAAGAACATAACTCCCCTTTCGACAGCACCCTGGCTCTGGCCGAAAGGGGACCAACCCCAACTGGGTTTTTTGAGTAAGGAGGTAATAACCCGCAAAGCCAGCAGACCGTGCATGTACTTGCTGACCCGTCTGGGCCCTCCTCCCAGGGTGTTAACCCCAGTGCCCGTTGCTCCCATCATGGCACTGGGTGTTCTCTCCCCATCTCTTAAGGAGATGACTCATCTTAACCTACTCTTACCTATTTATCCTACTATAGCATACTGAACCCCCGCCGAGTGCGACAATTGCTTACCCTTATTGTTGAAACATCAATTATGTTTTATTCAATGTCATCGCTTCCAAATCTTTTTTGTATCAAATTACTTGTATATTATAATTCTATATCTTAACCAATTCCCTACATTCAATTAACCTATTTAACCTAGCCTGCACTGTTGAAGGGGCGAAAAACCCGACCCTCAATTGGGCTAGTCGGCAAAATTCCCCTTCGGTTCCGTAATGGCAACCAGTATCTACCACAGTGCTAGGGTGAGGTGGGTGGGCTGCTTGTATCGGTTCTGCGGCCGAATGCCGCCTCCACGCGGCTCCAGCGGACCCGCCCTCCAAGAAAAAGGGGCGGGACCGCTCCCCGTCGGCCCGCGCGGCGCCACTGCGCACGCGCCCCAACTCCGTTGCCAGGCAACCCCAGCCTGGGCCATGCATTCCTCCCAGCTGCCTGGATGCAGCACGCTCCGTCCTTCCCTGCATCTCCCGACGGGGAGCGCGGCAATTTCCCCGTCGCCGCCATTATGGCGGCGAAGGGGGCTTGCCGGCGCATCCCCCCAATGAGACACAGAGACAGTATTGGATTTTAAAATGGCCGCACTCTTTATTTCAATCCTCCTCAAGGCCGGTGGGTATTGCTCAGGCAATCTGGGTCCAGTATGCTAGCTACTTTAACTTTTTAAAACCGCTACTGACAGGGATGTGCACTCCCTTGTCAGTACCAACAACATAACTCCCCTTTCGACAGCACCCTGGCTCTGGCCGAAAGGGGACCAACCCCAACTGGGGTTTTTGAGTAAGGAGGTAAGAACCCGCAAAGCCAGCAGACCGTGCATGTACTTGCTGACCCGTCTGGGCCCTCCTCCCAGGGTGTTAACCCCAGTGCCCGCTGCTCCCATCATGGCACTGGGTGTTCTCTCCCCATCTCTTAAGGAGATGACTCATCTTAACCTACTCTTACCTATTTATCCTACTATAGCATACTGAACCCCCGCCACTAAAAAGGGGAACCCATTGCGGTATCCCCTTTGCCCCCACCGCCTATATCTCAAACAATTCCCTAATATGACAGGCCAAATTCCTGAGGTATAACTCATTTCCTGCTTGCGACAAATGTACGCCATCGTCCCTGAACAAATCTGTTCTACCATATTTGATGTCTACATGCCAAAGGATCGATCCTCCTGATCTCTCAATCCACTTGGCCATTTCGCGATTAATATTTCTGCGAGCTTTATCAACCCTCGCAGGCTTCCTGGCCCTGCCCCATTTAAGGCGAGGGACTAAACCGGTCCAAACTATGTGAACTTTCTCAAACCAACTCTGGACTATCAACATGTCCTGTTTCATTCTTATCACTAAATTAACTCCTTTTGTAACAACAAGGTCATTTTCCCCCAGGTGTATCACAATAACGTGCGGGGTGTCTCCCCCCTTTAATGCTCTTAATTTTGGAAGTAACTGATGCCACTTCATTCCACCCTGGCCATGCCATGTAATATTTGCTCGGTCCTCTAACCCCAGATGGACCCCTTGTGCCGTCATTCGAGCAGCGTTGCTGGCCCATCGCACCAGACTGTGTCCAACGATCCATACTGCTCGTTTTTTCTTAATGCCTAACCAGGAGACACAATTTCATTAGTGACAGTTAGGCCTCACATATTTCTTGTAAGCATTGGATCGCCACCTCCCTACTGCTTTGATAGCCTCAACTGGCAATCCAGAGGCGGCGGCCGCTGAGGCAGCCCCGATTCTAAAGGAATGCGACCTAAAGTGGCTCGAAGAAATACCTGCCAGACTAAGTGCCGTTTTCAAGATGGCATTAAATTGGTAACTTGTTAATGGGGTTCTATCGCCATGTATAAACAAGTTTCCGCTCACTGGTGGCCGAACACCTAGATAACGTCTCATTAGCTCCACTGGGCAGATCACTTTTGCCCCAGAACTGAAAAGCCGAACTGTGGCTCCCTTACCCCTCTGGTCCGTTTTTGATCGTTTCAATCTCAGTGACACTACTTCCGGGGCCAAGTCCATATCATCGATCTTTAGTGCCCGGCCAGAGCTGTCCCCACGGGATAATGCTACCACCTCGCTTATTCTAAAACCCCCGAAGTATGTTATGGAGTATGCCGTACTAAATAATTGTGTCTCCAAAGCGTCATTACACACCCTGGGTAATGTTTCAATGATTCTAATTAAAATAGGTGTTGTAATTGGGTCTCGTGTACTCGCGGAGGCAGGGGCTGCCCTGGCCCAACTCTCTAACATATGCCTCAAATAAAAACCTTTATCTGGAGGGGGATATCCTTTCAATCTGCTAACGAACGTCAGCGCAGCCATCTTCCCTCCTATGGTACCCACCGCCAAACCTTTTTTCCTAAGGTACATGGCGAATTGCAATATCTCTGGTTCCCTTATGGGGAACTCCCTTGACCACCCGTTGCTTGACCTAAAGTCTTGAAACTCCCGAAAAGCCCTACCGTACGCTGTCTGTGTCCTAGGGGCCAAGGATCCCCGCACGATACTCTGAAGTTCTACTTCCCAAGTTGCCATATCCCCGGGGGGAGGGGCTCGGGGAATTCCTTGGCCTCTGGCGCTAGTTCGCGAAAACGCGTGATCTGAAATCGAGACAATGCGTCGGCTACTTCGTTATTAATCCCTGGAACGTGCCGGGCCGTGAACAAAATATTGTTCCGTAAGCAGGCTCCCACCATTTTCCTTACCAGGGACATGACTCGTGTGGAACGAGAAGACATTGTGTTAATTACATGTACAACCGCCATGTTATCGCACCAAAATAAGACTGTGCGATTAGCGAACTGTTGTCCCCATAGCAGTACTGCTACTACTATAGGGAACAGTTCTAGAAATGTAAGGTCTCTCGTTATGCCCTTGTCATGCCATTCCTGAGGCCACGGCTCAGAGCACCACTGTGTCTTGAAATACAGTCCGAACCCCGCACCACCAGCGGCATCGGACTGAACTTGTAAGTCACTGTGCAACAGCCATTTATCTCTCCAAAAATTTACTCCATTATGATTTACAAGGAAGTCGTGCCATGTCTCAAGGTCCTGCCTGATGTCTTGTGTGACCCTGATCCTATAATGAGGTGGCAAAGTTCCCTTCAATTTTTTGTATAATCTGGATAAAAATGCTCTACCGGGTGCAACGACCCGGCACGCGAAATTGAGACTGCCCACCAATGACTGGAGGGTACGAACCGTGACCTTACGGGCAAGCCTACTTTCTTCAATCTTGACTCGCAGTTCCCCCAATTTATCTTCTGGCAGTCTGGACAATTTAGCTTTCGTGTCAATTTCTATTCCCAAATAGGTAATTAATGTTGATGGACCCTCTGTCTTTTCCGGGGCGAGTGGTATTCCCAATTCCTCGGCCATCTCCTGAAAGCGTCGCAGTGCCTCAAAGCATTCACTTTCTTGTGGTGGGCATATAATCAGGAAATCGTCGAGGTATTTGGTCAAGTCACCCCTTTTCCACCTTTGTCTGAATATCCATTCGACCAACGAACTAAATCGTTCGAAAGCCGAACATGATATCGAGCAACCCATGGGCATTGCTCGATCGTAATAATATTTGCCCCTAAATTGAAAACCCAGAAGGTGGAAACTGCTCGGGTGCACTGGTAGCAAGCGGAATGCTGATTTAACATCACACTTGGCTAACATTGCCCCAATTCCCATTCTCCTGGTCTTATCGATGGCTACATCAAAGGAGGCGTACCGTATGGTCGCCAATTCCCTTGGTATAGCATCGTTTACAGAAGAACCCCGTGGGTGTGACAAGTGGTGTATCAGCCTAAATTGCCCACTGGCTTTCTTGGGTACTATGCCCAATGGGGATATAACCATATTGGGCATGGGTGGTTGGTCATAAGGGCCAGCGATCCTACCTTCCGCCAGTTCCTTATCTATTTTTTCCTTTACTATTTCTTCCCTACCTTCCACAGATTTTAGGTTCTTGCCTGATATGTGATGTTTGACTGGGCCTGCCGGGATTAAGAAACCCTCTCTGAATCCTTGTACTACATATTCCACCTCCCTCCTATCTGGATGTGCTTCTAATGCTCTCTCTAGGGCTTCAATTCGTATTGGTGTCGGGCCCCTTTTGTGTGCGGGGTCCTTGACCGCCTTTTCCTGTTCCTCCTCCTGGACCAGGTCTTGGATAGCCTGTCTTTTGTCGGGGGCGATAGCATGTGCTCTCAGGGTGCCCTCCTCCACAACTGGAGCACCGGTGGCGAAAGCGGCACTGCGACCTATTACATCGCCCCGACGAATTATATTCCCAGCAGGCGCCAGGGCCCCCTGTTGCCTTTTTTCGGTTCTCGCCCCTGTAAGGCTCGTTGGCGAGTGCCACTCCCCCACGCACCAAAGGATGCCCGCTGTCAGACCTAGGAGCCCTGGTAGCATCCACCATACTCTCCAGCCATATGTCTGGTGCGTGTATGTCCCATCGCAGGCCTGGCATGTTTGCAGCCCTATGGCGGAAGGCTTCGTCGTAACGGAGCCATGCGCCAGGAGGGCCGGTCCCATGGGCCCTGCGAACTATGTCTGCATATTTATGTAATTCTAAACCTCGGCCCGGGTCGCTCTGCATCACTACCCCCATATATATGGCAAAGGCCGCAGTCCAATTAGCCCAGTTCCGGTCAGCTTTAGGTCGTTTATATTTTTCCCCGTCTTTTTCCTTTTCGTTTTCTGTATGATCCACGATTGGATCACTAAATAACAATGCATATAAGTCCACGTAATCTCCTCGCCATATTTTTTCCTTGGTGGCCTGAGTTAAATGGCTTCCAAACGGGGCTGCTACATCTGCAATAGCACCCCCCGGTGGTCGAATTGGTGGTAACACGCCGAATCCCCCTACCCCTTGTGGCCCATTGCTGCTTGACGTGGAGGGGGCGTCTATCCCTTCGATATGGCCCCTGTTACTATTCTCTCTGTGCATAGGGGTGGGTGAGCCCTCGACCTCGACTACTGGAGGTATGGCAGGCAAAACCCATGCCCACACCCCATCCACCTTTTTCAACTGCGGGTCAGATGTTTTCTGGGGCCTTATCCCAAAATTTTCTTGGGCTTGTTCGCCCTCAGTTACCCTTAATCTCTCCCTTCTCTCGGGGATATAATTATGGCTTAGCGCCTCATCCCTTGTTTCCCCCATATCCCCGCTGTACTCACCTTGTGCTCCCCTGTTCGGATTATTCTGTCTCTGCTGTTGATCAGCCCCGTCTGATCTCGCTGTCCCTTCGGCTTGGTCTCGTAGCGTGTTTTCTATGGCTAGGACCCTCTGCCACAGTGCTTCGTCCCCCCTGCGATCTTGTTCCTCTTGTCCCTGCCGCCGCCTCCGTTGCGGCGGTGGTTGATCCCCCGTATCTGCGGACATGGAACCGGGCAGGTCTTGCCCGGAAAGGTTAGCCCTCGTGCTTGAGGTAGGTGGGACCATTGCCCTCTGTAGCTGATACTGTGCCAGGCCGGGAATACCAAAGGGGTCCCACTGGGGTGCCCCACTAGTTGGGCCGGTTGTATAATCAACATGGGCCCCAGGCAGGGCCACTGCCTGTGATTCGGCACGCCGCATCCCTGACCCTTGAGGAAAGTTTCCCCGCTCCGCCCAGTCCTGGGCGGGGGGGTTATCGCACTGGCCCTGTACCGGCCCTTGGCGCTGCCCCCCTTCTGGCCTCAGGTTCACTCCTGACCCGGTCTCCAACCCTTCATCCCTATATCGGGCTGGTGTGGAGACTGCCCTTGTGCCCCTCCTGGGTCCATCCCATATGGCCTGGTGACTACCCTGGGGCCTCTCCATCTCCTGCCCCAGCCCTCTCAAAATTGTTCCCTGACCTCCCCCATGGGCAATTTGGATGCCCTGCTCGAGCCCCACTTGTGCCCCGCTCGTTCCTGGGGAGGCATCGCGGGCCCTCAACATGGCCTCGCAGGCCTCGAGGCGGGCAATAAGATCCGCCCTGGATGGTTCCCCCACCAGGATCCCCCCGGCATCCTCCCCCGCCCCTTGCCCAGTTGCCTGTGTGGCCTGGGGAAGGCTCCTCTTCTTTGCCGCCGCCGCTCCCTTCTTTTTGGTGCGCCCCATTTTTTCGCGCCCAAAAAATCCTGGTCTCCGCAGCAGCGCCGATGGCTGCTGCTGCTTGTATCGGTTCTGCGGCCGAATGCCGCCTCCACGCGGCTCCAGCGGACCCGCCCTCCAAGAAAAAGGGGCGGGACCGCTCCCCGTCGGCCCGCGCGGCGCCACTGCGCACGCGCCCCAACTCCGTTGCCAGGCAACCCCAGCCTGGGCCATGCATTCCTCCCAGCTGCCTGGATGCAGCACGCTCCGTCCTTCCCTGCATCTCCCGACGGGGAGCGCGGCAATTTCCCCGTCGCCGCCATTATGGCGGCGAAGGGGGCTTCTCTGATGCTACATCTCACAACTGGTATATCTTCTCTGATCTTGTATGCCAGTAAAACCTCCCTATCCTCCCATCAAATTCCTCTTCAAAACATATTTCCCCTCATAATCCCTCTGGGATCTTTAAAGTCACTTATTTCAAACAATAAAAACAAAGAATTAAGATCAGTAGTTAGCCATCATGCAAGCCCATAACCTATTTCTGCAAGTTCTTTTCTTCTATGTCTCTATTTCCCATGAAGCACCATATCTATCTATCTATGAAAAACATTACAGAAGGCAAATGAAACACACTATAATACCTTAGAGGAAATTTCAGTTAGTAGCCGATTTTTATTAGAGGGATATTAGCCCCAGGAACCTGGAGATCAATAGGCCCATTGCTCTGTTCCAAATTCCTAATTGCTAAGAGGTCCCATTAGAAACCAACTGAAAAATTTTCAATGAGAATTTCCAGTGGAGAAGACAATTACAGTTTTGCTTCTGTAAGGACTGAAAAATTGGTCCCTTACGCCTGTCATTAGACTAAATCCTACTCTCAGTAGCACAAAGCAAAATTCAGAGAAACTCCATTGACTTCATCCAGATTTAATAATAAATGTTACTAACTTAAAATTAAACTTGTTAAATATTATCAATAATAGCCTATTAATATTATGCATATCATATTTATTACAAGTGGCAGTATAGTACTACAATAATGTGGGTGGACTATGCCAATATTCTAAGTATTATTTTTCAGTGGTCATGATTAAAAAGGCAACATTTACCAATAGCATTAGCCAGGACATCACAAAAGATCACCAGAGTTTTTTCCTATATTTAGAAGTCTTTGCTTACTTTGTGGTAACAGTTGGAGTATGTTGACTTTGTAATGTCTTCTCCATACTTTTTAATGTTATGTTTGCTGACCCAAATTTTGAACTACCTATAAATTATTAATTAGATGGCCATTGGGGGGGGGGATGGATCTCAGATGGTATATATTGTTGAAGAACGTTGACTTTGCAGTGTATTCTCCATACACTCACTGACCACCTTTTTAGCCCCAAATTTTGAACTATTGTAATTAGATCACCAGTGGGAGGATGGAGCTCTGCGCGGGGATCTCTCAGATGTTTTATCAATACAGAAGTGAGGCCCTGGCTGTCAGATATGTCCCTTGTCTTTCCTTAGCTCTGTCTGCTCGGACTCTGGAATAGCAGTTAAATTCTTGGAGAAACAATGAATGGAGCATATGGAAATAAGTGCATGGCTGGGTCCCTTGGAATATTCCTGATGAGGACATAGTGCTAGTGAACTGAGAAGGAACCATAGGAACTGCCAATTTTTTCGTTTCAGAACAAGAGAGTTAGAAAATAACCTGATGGTCAAATATAGGAAAGCACGATCCTGAGGGAAATAAAATATTTGGAAGTATTCAAAAGACTGCTCCAAAAATCAGGACCATTACTCAGGCAAACATGTATAGTTGGTCTCTATAGAAAAATAATTAGGTAGCTCCCATTAATATTTTGAGCTGCATCCTCAGCTGGCACATAAATTATCACGGCCCTGTTGAAACCAAAGGGTAATACTGGGTGTCTCCATATGAGCTGCAGGGGCTTGATCCCCATGCAGCCCCGTGGCGAGCAAGCACAGCTGCCACACTGCAGGGCCAGCGTGGAGAATTGGGTAGATGAGTGTCCCCCCACACACAGATATCCCGCCACTGCCGGGGTGGGCTGAGGCACTGGTCAAACAAGCGGGCGCCCAGCCCT
Organism: Sphenodon punctatus; assembly: GCA_003113815.1. NCBI lineage: Eukaryota > Metazoa > Chordata > Lepidosauria > Sphenodontia > Sphenodontidae > Sphenodon > Sphenodon punctatus. The sequence continues at coordinate 2,460,322 of QEPC01015736.1, read as the reverse complement.
GCCCTGCCTCCCTTCCCTAACCCAACCAAAATCCTGCCCCAGGCTGTGATGAGGCAGCACACAATGGGTGACAGTGCCTGCCGCTCAAAGCCCTATTGCAGAACTTACAGTGGGGCAGAGAGGGGCCCTGGCACATGGGCAGCTACTTCTTGAGCAGCCTTACCAGAGGATTCCTTTTCCCGAGGACACAGTGCATAGCAGCCAGCTGCTTGACCTGCCCCTGGCACAGCTGGTCACATGATGCACTGCATTGCTGGACGGCTGGACAGACTAGGTTAAGGCTACCCAAAGCGTGGCAGCCTTCCCAGAGTGGGTGGAAACAGTGCACGGCAGTGACCCGGGCTGGGAAACTGGGGCAGACACAGTCTGGAGTGGATTGGGTTGCACAACAAATGTGCCCACAGCTGGGAGGGCAGGGAGATGCACAAATGTGGCCAGCCCTGCCACTGCGCTGCACCCGCCTGCCCCGCCCCCGGCCCCCATCATGATGGGCAGCCATGGTGGCCGGCCATGGTGGACCCAGTCCAGGCCATCTGCTGACAGACGTGATAACCCACTGTAGCCCACTTTGACCCGATCAGGTGGACCTTAAACTGGGCTGTGACGCGCCTGCACAAATGTGGTCCATGTGTGGTCCAATGCAAAGTGGGTCATAACGGGTCACGGCAAGCCACTGTCATATCTGTTTTTACCTAGTGTCTTGTGTGGCTGCACACATTGTTTTGCATCAGGACCTGAAGACCTAGCCCATAGTTCATGCAATAGTGTTGGACACTCGCTTCAGAAAAAAAGATCTCATTCATTGTTTTTCATTATATGTTGTTCAAACAAAAGCCAGACCAGGCAGAATCCTAAAGTTCCTTAGTCTCTTTTGTTTTTACAGTTCGTATTAGCCATTTAAATATTGTTGAATAAGCCTGATAGAACTTAACAGCTTCTGAATGCCCCTAGTATGTACTAACAGTCTTTTAACTGAAGGTGTTTTTTTGATCCTACACGGAGTGAGGTCTTCACCTGAGCCACCAAACAAGAGTGACAGGGGAGGGGGCAAAGAAGGAGGGGGTGACGTGCACCTCACGCTGCCACAAGCTGCCCATCCCCCTCCCTGAAAGGCAGCCATGGTGGCCTCATCTGGAACCACCATGGACCCTGATTGGGAAAAGTGCAAGCCAGCCAACAGACATTATGGCCCACTTTACCCTACCTAGTCCAGAGTCCCTTGCATGGGCCATGGTAGCGCTTAGCTGGGCTATTCTTTGGGGATGGTCCCAAGGAACAGCCTGGGGTAACATCTGGTGGCCAGTTTTTGACACGACATGACGGATTTCCACACTTGAAAAAGCGTGGAAATCCATGGTGCAATCACATCTGAAAACACCCTGAGTGGCTGATCTTTCCCACTGAAGTGAATGAAGCTTCTGCCTGCAGATTACTTTGATGATCAGAGTGTTTACATCAGGTTGCATTTCAGTTTCTAAAACAAAATTCATAAAATATAGACAAACAATATTTTATATCACACAACATTGTTTACACAACATTAATGCAGAGTTTGTAAGCTGAACATTTACAAAATGCACCCAACTGCATCATTTTAATAAAATATACCTCTTTCCAGAAGTATTTGCTACTTAGCTATTAAGGCTCAAGTTCCTTAACACAGTCATTTTTAACAACTATTTATTATTTCCTTTTTCGTATGAGATTTGCTGTCAGCTTCTCAAGCTTTGATCCATGGACCAATGATCTGCAGAACACTTGTAACGGGAGGCTGGTTAAGGGAAATCTTGCTGGTTTGATGCTGATGGCTTTCATTCGTAGCTGCTTCAATGTCTGTCCATGGATTGCATTAAAAGCTGCTAAAATCTGCATGTACAAGTTCCTTTCTAAGGAACCAGTCCAAAATTAGTCATATGTACTTATTTAAATTTACATCTCACCCTTCACTAGGGCTGGGTTGAGACATTTAAAAAAAACAAAAAACAACAACATTGAAACCATTTAAAACTCCCCATCTCCTAACCTACCCAAGCCCTATCCCCAAGGTTCAAATTGTTAGCAGAATAAAAAGGTCTTACACTGCCTCCAGAAAATGTTTGGCTTCCAGCTTTGACAAATCTCCAAGGGAAGAGAGTTCCATATCTGTGGAGCAGCCACTGAGAGAGCTTTTCTCCATTCCCTTGCTGTGTGGATGAGACAGACTGATGGTGCCTTTGAGAGAGTACTCCTGATTGACCTCGAGGACCACAGTAGAGCATAGAGAAAGAAGCAGTGTAACAGGGTGAGGGGTGCCTGGTGTAAGTCCTTGCAGGATATTGTCCACTAATCATGTTCTTAGGGAATTTCCAGCTCAAGTGTCCTTTATTCTATATAGTACAATCCCCCTCCCCGCATACAGTTCCTCTCTATACACAGTATCTGTTCACAATCCTTTTAGGCTTTGGGGCTTCTTCGTCTCAGCTCCGCTCTGGCCTAAGTCCTTCCTTAGGCCGGAGATGCCTCTCACAGTCCCCAGTCAAGTCGTCTGTACTCACAGCTCTGCGGGCCAGGCAGAGATCCCTCCTGCAGCTCAGGTACCTCCCTCTTAGCAGGATTTGTGTAGAGACAGAGCCCCACTCACGCTCCTGTCTCCCTGAGCAATCTCTATGGCTGCTCCTGACCAGCCCCCCAGTAGCTCTCTCCTTTGGCTGAGGTATCGCTCTCTCCTAGCTTCTGTAACCCTCAACTTGACCGTCTGCATTGATGGGGTCACCATCCGTCCTGTTCTCCGTGCCCGCAGCTTGGGCTTCATTTTTGACACGCACCTCTCCTTTAAACCTTACATTG
>QEPC01015736.1:2326151-2456231 GCA_003113815.1 Sphenodon punctatus | reverse complement strand
GGGGGGGGGGGGGAGGAGCGCGGACACATGCACACCTGCCCATGTAAAAAGGGCCTTTGTCCTCTTCTCCCTCTCTAAACATGAGTTGACATATCCAGTCAGTTGGCTTCTTACAAACTTAGTTTTCATTTTATACAAACACAATGTCAAAATTTACATCAGAGCCTAAATAGGGTCCTTGGGATAAATCCACTGCTGGTCTAAATTTAGAATAGTTCCATCATCTTGAGAAAAATACTTGCCTCTAGTCTTTTGCTTTAGCTTGCCTAGAACTTGTTGATATTTTAAAGAGGGCCTCCAGGAAGCAATTGTTCAAATTCCACCATCACTCCTTCGAATGGAGTTAACCCTTTCTCTGGATATCACTCAATCATCCCTGCCAGGAATAGTCTTTCCTTATTACAAGAAATACTTATAAAGAACACCAATTGACGAATGGGATGTTGAGCAACAGCACCAGGCATTTAAAAGAAATTATATTTGGGGGTGGGGGGTGGGATTGGCTAGCAGAGCTTAAAATCTTTCCACTTTCCAAACTGCACAAGCTGAGCATCATTCTGTACCCTCAGTACTGTACTTTCATAACGTATTTCAGGAAGAAACTCAGAATGTTTCCAGCCTTAATATGTTTGTTTTCCCAATGATGTTGGCTCCTTCTATGGTAGTGCACATGAGAGAGCATTTTGCTTTCTGGTCTAAAGAAGTGAGTGCCATTCAAGTCTTATTTTCAGATCTTTAGTGGAATGATGTAATTCTGGCTTAAGTCACAGGCTGGCCCTTAGCACAGAGCCGCGTTTTGCTGCAAATGAGAAAACCATTCCCTCGCCTACCTCCCTTGCAGTACAACAGACACTCCAGCATCTGAAGTTCAGCAAAGACTCAGAGAGCACTTTTTTCTTTTCTTTTTTGCGGGATTCCATTGCAAAAGTAATGGCAGCCAATCACCTGCAGGACTCCAGGTGTGATGATTGTTACCTGCACTGCTTCATACACAACGTTAATACTTGCCGCGCTGTTTCCCAAAATAACCTGGCTTTACAATGATCAAACATGAACAAAGGTGTCTATTTGCATGTCACCTTTTCTGAGATAGTATGCTATTAAATGTTCTCTTCTGTACAGGCGTGAGACATAACTGATGTACTAAGTAAAAGCATCTGAACCTATGATTTAATGATGTGCACAATTCTTTCTGCAATTTCAGCATACATTTTACAGCTCCTCTTCCTCTGAGATCTTTAAAGGGTAAGTTATAGATCCCTAATTCTCTCTCCTCGTTTGGCTCCTTATAAATATAAGACACCGGGTTCATATGGAACAGGCTATTTAGCAGCATTTTCCTCTGCCTCCGATTAAGAATGTTTTCCCCTCAAGAAATAGAAGGCAGTTTTATTGATAAATATTTCCTCAGCCTCCCTCTGTCTGCATATGGTACTCAGTCACAGGCTAGTGTGAGCAGGTGGGCACCCTCCATTTGTCCGCTACAGGAGAACCATTATCACACTCTGCTTCCCCCCCCCCCCGCCCGCTAGAACTAAAGCACATTAGCTGCATGGCAGGTCTGAAGTCTATTGGCTTAAGGAGCAACCAATCTAACATTGCTTTTGTACCTAGGGCCTGTAGTTAGCCAGCCCTACCCATCGGCCTCATTAGCAACATTCTTAAAATACCTTTTCTGAATTCTCTCCCACCCCCCTCCTTAATTTATTTGTCCTGTACATCAGTTCAGATGGAACATGGATGGTTTTCAAAGGGGATGTTGGTCTTCTTACTAATGTTCTTAATAGGACCAAGCAAACTCACCCAAGGTCAGACGTGGCAATGGACCAAGGTGGACTAGAATCAGAACGTTCCTAGCTCCTGGTTCTTTATTGTTTCCATTAAAGAACACAGCCCACCTTTGCATCTGGTATTTATGCAAGGAGATTGCAGTGATTGTGAGAATTGCTTCAAACAAGGAAGAAAATAACACATCACATCTGCATAGCCTTGGGACTCCTGGCAGGTCAAAGCAGGCTTAGCAGCTGGTTGCAGGTAATGCCTCTTTTCACCAGCAAAGGTCAACTTAATGTGAGATCCATATCTAGCTGATTTATTGAATTACATCTTTGGTTTTACCTTCTGAAGAAGTACTTTAGTGGCCCAATTTGCATTCCTTAGAAGTTTGGGGAATGAAAAGAAATGCAACATCGGGTATTAGACATCTTAGTTGTAAATAAATTGGGAGAATTTTTTTTTAATGTGAGTTGATATGGATGGGAGAATTTTGCATCGCTGTTTCCTTTGTCATTAGCATCATTAATGATATTTACTCTTAAGTTTGTGTGAACATTATTTGAGAAATGCTACAGATGTTTTTATGTTAATGGCCACAATAATAACTGCAATGATGATTAAATAATATAGTACAATTCAAACCTCGCATCTTCATAAAAATCCCAGAGCATTTTGCGAAAGCAATAAAACAATAAATTAAAATAACAGCTGTGCTAATCATAAGCCAATTTAAAAAAGATAACACTTTGATTCAGCTTAACTAACTCAGTTCAGCAACTCTGCAGTCCAAAGGGGGGCGGGGGGAAATGTCTTATGGCTACGGTCCAGCTTGGGGTAAACTCATAGACCGTTTTCTATGCAGGAGGTGTGTGAGGGAGGGGTGGGCGGCCCGGTGGGTGGGCAGTGTGTGGGGGTGCATTCCCACAGACCCCTACCCACCTCCACCCATCTCCACGCATGGAGCATTGGGCACTTGCACCCATTGCTCCATGCGTGGGCTATGGGTAGAGGTGGGTGGAGTGTGGGAGCACACACATACACAGCACATGGCATCCCCATGGGTGCCCACCAATCCCCCCTGCACCTGCCACGGTGTTCGCAAGGGCACCCCCTCCCACCCACACGTGTGTGAGGGTGTGGGGTCCATGTGAAAATGGCCTAAAAGTGGCAAAATAAAAGAAATGGCAAAAGGAAGAAGCAATCAGTTTCATAAAGATAAGGAGTGCTAAGATCATGTACTGGTAGCACCTTGGTTAACAACAGAATCTTAAATCTACTCAGAATTACAGCAGAAGGCAACACAATCACCTAAGCACAGATGAAATATAAAAAGACAACTAGGCCCTTTTCAAACAGATGCGCCCCCACCCCTCGCCCATGTGTACAGGTGAGGGGGGCATCAATTTGAATGCCGCAGTGGGTGTGCGGGGGATGGGTGGACATAGTGCGAATGCCATGGGTGGGTGGGTGGGTGTGCTCCACCCACCTCCACCCATCACCCACACACAGAGCAACAGGCGCCAGTGCTGGATGCTCCGTGGGTGAGGGTCCATGGGAACGCACCCCATGCACCACCGCACCGTCCCCCCATCTCCCCCACACCCGCACGTATTTGAAAAGGGCCTTAGTCTAAATTTGTATTCTGGTAAAGACATTTTGTAATCAATGGAAACCAGTGCATTTACTAATTAGAAAGCCACTCAGAAAGAGATCTCCATTGCGAGTTGCCTGTAGAATGGATAAGCAATTTGGTACTTTCCTGGGAGAGGTAACCATGTCATGTAAGTTCAGGAGATGAAATAAAATGCTGATGGATTGATATGCTGTATGATTAGTGAAAGGAAAATAGAGATAAAAAAATAGCACCGAGGGTTTTCCCTGCTGACATGACTTCTGTTATGTCACTTTTTCAATAATGAAAGATGGAACCTTCGAAATGTGCTAACATGTGGCTTCCTGGAAACTGAAGTGATGGCTGGAATCTACAGTGCATTAAAAGAAAATGCAAATGGACACAATACTCACTAAAAATCCAAAAGAACGTATGAAATGCAGTGTCCGCTTAGTTACCATTGTACTAAACATGAGCACTTGTGGGGGAATGGGAGGGGTAGCTTCAGTTTAAAATACATCACTTGTTAAATCTGATGTCCCAGCAGCAGCACCTCAGCCTTGCCAGTAGTTTCATGACTATGAGCAAATAAATTTTGCAATAAAGTTTAAAGTAAACTTCTCTTTTCTTTCCCTGAGCCAAGCTAAACCTCTTGGTTTGGCTGGAACTCAACTCTGTCTGAAACTACGGTTTCTGAATTATTTTGCTCTGCTGAAAATCCTAAATAAATCTCAAACAATGGTGACGCTTGCCACCGGACTACAAAACCGAGGATTTCCACATCTAAAAGCAAGAGTCTTTACAGCTTGTCAGCTCTAAGGTCAAGGCTAAACACAGCAGGGTTGTAACAGACTTGTACACAGAATGGACACATGGACACTTTAGATGAGCGGGTCGCCGTTGTGCGACCTGCTCGCGCGATATTTCAAAATTACACAAGACGGAAGTCGAGGATCACGCGCATGAAAGGCGGTCATGCATTATTTGCCGACCGCGATTTAAAAACCTCACACATCGAGGTATTTAATTCACAGTCGGCAAATAATGCACGACCGCCTTTCATGCGCGGGATCCCTGACTTCCGTCTCGTGTAATCCTGCGTCGTGGAATTTTGAAATATTGTGCGAGTGGGTCGCGCAACGGCAACCCGCTCCTCTAAAAGAGCCCAATGTAAGACCTGGCTGTTCTTCCTGGCCTTTGGGGATGGGGAAGGGGAGGGTTGAGGGTGGGTTGTTAGATGGGGTATTATTGCTGCTTTTATGTATTGCTGTTTTAAATTGTTTTTAGATGTTTTATGCGTTTTATTGTTGTATGCCACCCAGAGCTGCCTGTGACGGGAGGGGGCAGCATAAAAGCTGAATAAAATAAAATAAAAATAAATGTAACTCCTCATCCCCAGGGGAATTACATGATTCCCCTGGCAGAGGAAGATTGTTCTGAGGGCTTCAGGCCCACGCAATTAGTTGTAGACAAGTTACCACTTGATAGGATGTCTGGCCGTACCTCACCAAACCAGAGATTGAAATGGGATCATCCGGCCTGGAAAGTCTGAGTATTTATCACTTGAGGTCTAAAAAGGCAAGGCCTCATTGCATAGCAGACAAAGAAAAGTGCAGAAGTGTTGTCAATTGCTAACTAAGGCTAATTTAGAAGAGTCCAAAACATTGTTTGATATTTATTTTCTCTCCTACCCTTTCAGAGGTAGAATAGTGTGCTGATTCTAACACGAGTAAGCTCCATCCTGAAATCCATGGGACTTACACGTAAATGTGTGTTTAGTATCATGGCCATAGGCATGAAAAGAGAGACAACACTGTTTTATGATTCACGCTGTGGATGTGGGCATTCGGGAATATTAAAGCAAAAGGCTGCACACACTCAAGGCCAAAAGACATCATACTTGATCTTAAATCTCAACTGATAAAAATCTCAGCAAGACAGTTACACACGGTCAATGAATGTTGCTTGCTGTAGGGTCATAAAGAAGTGTAAACCTGGGGCAAAGGTGGCTGTGGGTGGCAGGTAGAAAGAGAATATTTTAGCCTTATATGGCTAATTATTCTATAAGAGACAAGGAAGAGACTGCTTCAAGGAATATGACCATACAATGTTCAAAATGGGCTTTTTGAAATCCGCTTGCTAATTGAGGCCTATCACCCTGTGGGCCTCTGTCTCAAAACATACACTTTGGGGTCTGTGTTCTGGACCACACCATTTTAGAAAGGCCTGGACCTTAATATAAGGTGAATCCGAAATGAATATAATTCCAAAGAACAGAAATGACACGCTGGGTGTTTTTACACACACATTTCTCCTGCATGTTTGCTGTTACATCCTGAACTTTCTGTTTGTCTAAATCACTCACCCAGATCTTAAACATCTGGCTCTTTGAACCTCTGCATAGAACTTCTCCCAGACCTTTTGTGTGTAAAAAGCTCTCCTGGTAAACTGCTTCGCTCCAGGCAGCTGTGGTCACTTGGTTTCCATGGCAGCCGGTCATGTCTACAGCTGCGACTACTTTAGGCTGCCTCAGGGCAGTGTGTGTGAAAAACGCATCCAGAACTTACTTGTGAACTTGTAAACCCAGAAGATTGAAAAATCCAGAACTTTAAGGTGTGTGTAAAAATGCTCATTGACATACTGAGTCAGACCAGTGGTCCATCTAGCCCTGCATCCTGTCTCTGACATCAGCCATCTTCAGTTCAGAGTAATGTGCAACAGATCATAACGGACTGATCAGTTTTCTTGCTATTCACCCCTGACACTCAGAGATCTAATCCCCCTTACCAGCTTGACTACTAGCCATTCAGAAACCTATCCTCTAAGAACGTTTGACCCAGATGGACTTCACAATATCCTTTGGTAATGAGTTATACAGGTTAATTGCAGATGGAATAAAAAGTTACTTCCTTTTAAATATGCTGTCAGTTAGTCTCATAGGGTATATTTTTAAAAGATTATTTTAAGAGATGAGAGATCAACTCTTGAGAAGAATGCTTGAGAGATGTGTTTATTACAGCCCCCAAACAGACTCTGCAGTTGGATCCACATGGACATTGAGACAAGTACCCACAAGGGTCTAATACAGGGACACAACCAAAGAATAGGGGCTCAGGCATGCCCTGCAGCACTCCCCTCCCCCCGTCTCCCTTTCCCCTGTTGCCAGGTGATGCTTTCTACCTTCCCAGGGGTCTCATCCCCAGTTGGGCAAAACTTCTGTGCCACCATTGTTTCCCCCCTCCTATGCCTCACCCGCAGGCACAAGGCAGCCCCTAGCAGCCGGAAAGAGGGAGGAGAGGGGCAGCAACAGCAAGGTGAGGAAGGGCTTCCAGAGAAGGTGTTTTTAAATGAGAAACTACCATGCATGGCTGCCCAAGAGACACTCATCTGAGCTCCCATCTGAAGGTGGTACAGCGGGATGCACGCTCCCATGAGCCACTCAGCATCCACCCATGGCCACACAGGGCACACTGCTGAGAAATCCGGAGTTGCGCCATGTGCAGCAAGCCAAAGACGTGTGTGACAATGGGGGCCCATACATTCTCTGCCTGTATGAACTGGGGTGGCCACCACACCAGCGGAGAGATCCCCTGCGCATAAGCACTGTGGGCAGGGGACGTTCATTTATTTATTTGTTTAAGTATTTAGTATCCCACTCCCTCTTGCCTCAGGCAATTCAGGGTGGCTTACAATTAGTAAAATATATAAAAAGCAGGAACATAAAAACACAATAAACCCCTGCTTCCTCCCCCCGCCCCCCCCTCCCATTCCAACCCACCCTACCTGTCTCCTCCTCCAGACGCCCATGTCTGCTCGTGTGCAGCTGTGTGTGGGTCCATTTTAAACAAACCTGGCAATTGCCAGGTCCCACAGTCTGCCTGTGCGGCGCCCCCCACACACACTGAATCTCCTGCAACTCTAATGTGTTGTCGGGGCAACCCCCAGCCGAGAGCAGGGCTGCAGCAGCCGTCAGCTGAGCAGACAGATGGCAGACCCACCTTCGACTGCTGCCCTGGGGTTGGGCTGCCCACTCTGCTGGCGGTCCTCTGTGATGTTCTGGAGCACCACCAGCGGGCCAGCCCTGGAACAAGGACAGTCTGCTCCACCTCTACTCAGCCTCCACATCTGACAGGCCACCTTTAAACGTATGGCCTGCCCAGGGGTAAGGTGGGGCAGGTGTCGGTGTGAAGACACCCATAGATATAGAGCACAGGTGGGTAAATGGTGGCTGAGGAGCCATATACAGTTCTTGGGCGCCTGTACGGTAGCTCTCTTCAGAAGTGGCTGCCTGAGGGGGGGTGTCCTGAGGGCGTTTTCTCTAGCTCCCTCAGAAGCAAGAGAAACCGAGCCTCCATTCGTCTGCCAGAGCTTCATGAGGGCAGTGGGAATGGGGGGTCATATTCTGTGCCGCTTTTGCTGCTGCCAGAGCCCACCAGGCTACCTGGGAGTCAGAGCTTTGATGTGAGGGGAGAGTTGTGGCAAGAAGCACTTCCCCCTACCCAGGATTGAGGGAAGCCACAACTGATGTTATGTGTGCTGTGGCCCTCAGTGATATGAAAGTTTTGGTGTGTGGCTCTTGGTCTTAGGAACTTTGCCCACCCCTGATATAGATATATACACCCTCCATGCTCTGTTACTTCCCCTCTCTTTCTGCTCCTTGTTCTCTCACTGCCTTTTCCCCATGTAACCCCACCATTTTGGAAATCCCCTGTAGCTCTGTTAGAGTGGAGGGTTTTTCCCAGCAGTGCTCCTTCTGTCTCTCCCTCCTCCCAGTTTGAGAACTCCTGATCTAATATCTTTGTCTCTCCCGATGTTCAACTCTCCCTCATCTCCCCCTTCCTTTTCCCTCTTAGATTGTAAGCCTTTTTGGACAGGAACTTGTCTATAACTACTGATTGTACAGTGCCGGCTACACTGCTGGTGCTATATTAAATAAATACATAAATTAAATAAAATAAAAATAATAATCCAACCCTTAGGTCTGAGATGGGATATCTTGTATTTCCAACATTAACTGACAGGTGCTTGTCCAGCCAGTTTTTTATTTATTTGTGGTGCTTCATAAAAATCTCATGTGATAAGAGTCCCTGAAATATTTAACAAAATATATAGGGAAACAATATGTCTTCTGGTAACATGAGCAAAAAATCTAATTTTGAATGTATGACTTCCTTGATTGTGCAGATCTTTGTTACTATGAATTATATCTTGTTTCTGATGGTGTCCAAAATTAACTCAGGACTTTCAGAACATATAAGAAGGAATAATAGTTGTCAGCCTGAAGAGCTGGAATAGCTCTCAATTGCCTTAACCATTCCTCTGTGTGCATGTGTGTGTAACTGTAACTATGGCATTTGGCTTTTTGCCAGACATTTTGGGTGGCATTTCTGTAGTTTAGATGTCAGAAGAGCTAAGTGGTATGATCATGGAAAATACTTCTTCTCTACCCATAAAAACTGATCATGTTGGGAAAGTTCAAATTTATGCAAAGCCTGTTCAGTAAAACATAAATAGTCATCATCTGACATACTCACTGCAGAGGGCCTGATCCTGTCACATGCCAAACACACTGCATACACAACTCATATTCATGTGTACGAGGGCCAGGCACTGCTCAGGGGGGTAGAGCATATGTGGAGAAGCCAGTTAATAACTCAGCAGTTGAGAAGGTGACAACAAGATCATATCTATGGAAAAAATGATGTGATCTTTATATCGCTTTAGGAAATATATTACCTATTCGTAGGTGTTTTTTTAATATGGCACAGAATATGTCTCATACAGCATAGAAACTATATAGGGAGCTAATTGCTCAGATATTTTAGTTGTGATTTATAGGAACAGTGTCAGCTTAGCTTTCGTTCTAGAGCTAACTTTAGTTTAAAAGAGGCTTTAACAAACTGAACCTGGCTAGAAATGTTTCCACAATTTTTAATTTTAACCCAGATTTACAAAAAAACAGATTTAAAACAACAACACACAGAACGTTCTCTAACAGTATAATTAACCCAATTGCTCATGATCATACATGGAATCCACAAAACAAAACAAAACAAAACAAATCTGACTGTCTCAATCTGTTGTCCAAGCTGACTTCAAAGCCATGGTAATAGCAGTGTACATGGTGACAAGTAAATTAGACTGTTAAATTGCTTTCCATTTTAATAATTTCAAGGGTTCTGAAGAATATGTGTGGAATGTTTTTTAATGTAGCCAGGAGCAGATTCCTGACTGCCTTGCACTTAAGTCATTTACACTTGAACTGGTGTCATAATTTGTAAATGCCTATGAAAGGTACATAGGAGTAGAGAATCAGACTCATTCTTGTTATTTTGTTGCTGCTACAATGATCCTATTTCTATAGGAAGGAAAATGGCATTTTCACCCTTTTCTAGCTGGCCTAATCCATTTTAGAAAACACCTTGTAGACATACATTAATGAAATAGACTTGTGTAAAGTGTATTTTTTTAAAAAAGAGCACAATTTGAATTCTTTAATTGACTTACCTTTTGATTTGACACTCTACAAAGAAAAAATACTCTGAAATTTGTCAACGATTGTTAAACTCAGGTGTTGAGAAGGGCTTCTGGGGAATACAGCAGGCTTTCCTCTCCCTTTTTCTTGGGGTAAAACTCATTCATGTGGAGGGAAACACAAAAGCCTATGCACTGTTGAAATCCTATGGGCACTGGGGTTGAAGGTGGATCTTGTGTTGACATTTTGGGTGAAGTCACGTGAACTGGGGTGGGCCTAATTACAACCACCACACTGTGGGGCCAATTTGGAGAGCAGGGCAGATGGTCCTCCCGCCCCTGTGGGGAAGCCAGGCAGGCAATTTCTGATGTCCCACCACATTCCAGGGTGGGCTGAGGCACTGGCTGCATGCACATGCCTCATCCACCCTCCCCTGACCTGCCCGCTATCCCGTCCCCGGCCATGACGCGCCCGCATGTGACTGGCGACAGCACCTGCTGCTTAAAGGCCTGTGGCAAGAAATACAGAAACAGAAATAGTATCAGTGTAGCAGCAACAAAATAACAAGAATGTGTTTGATTCTCTTCTCCTGTGCACCTTCCATAGAAATTTACAAAGCGTAGCACCAGTTCAAGTATAAATGACGTAAGTGCAAGCCAGTCAGTAATCTGCTCCTAGCTACATTTTAAAATATTCCACATGTGTTCTTCAGAACCCCTGAAATTATTAAAATGGAAAGCAATGTAACACTAATTTACTTGTCACCATGTATGCTGCTATTACCACGGCTTTGAAGTCAACAGTTTGGACAACAGAAGCCCCATGATGAACCGGGCCCACGAGTGGCAGTGTGCTACCACATGTTGGGCAGCCTTACCCCATTCTTGGTAAGGCTACTATGCACTACATCCCCAGACTTTTTTGGAGGATGCAGAGTATACTAGCCAGCTGCACACCCCAGGGTGGTGGGAACATCTGGTGACTGCTCAGCATGTGATGTACTGCATGCATGGTAAGGCTGCCCAATATACGGTAACACTGCCTAAATCAGGTTGGCGTCTCCTGTGGCTGTACCCTTCGTCATCGTCTTCAATTGCCTTTTCGTTTTAACAAAGGTCGACAATGTTATGGACAAGTCTTTGCTACTCAGTGTTTTCACAAACCTTGTTCACTAAGCTACACATGTACAGTCCTGACCAGTCCACTGAGTCCTGAAACCATGACCTTTGCGGTCTACCTCAGCTTCATGTATTGGGGAACATCCTGGTGTTTTTTTGAAGAAGGCCATTTTGTACAGGGTAAATGTTATCCTTAGTGCTAATTCCTTCTTGCTGCCTCTTTAGTTTCAATTTCAACTTTACTGCTTCTGTTTCTGGTAAACATTAGAGCTGAGGCATATATTTGTATATAAATATATATATTAAAATGGATCTGGATTAATTTTTCCAACTTAAAAGTGTGAATTTGAATTTCAAGTGGGATTTGTGAAATTCTTGTGATAATTCATTCTTTAACAGTTTATTATTTGAGGTTGGCGGGCATGGCATGTAATGTGTTAGGTGACATTTCATTTAAGTTGAAATTGGTGAGTGCTAAACTTAAAGTAATCAAGCTAATCAAAGTAGAAGTAGAGTAGTAACACTCAAAATAAAGTCAAACTCAAATCAAAGCTGAAGTTCTCACAGGGTGAACGTCTAAATATGAGCTTTCCATTAAGGAAGTCACTACTTCAATTTGATTGAAAAATACAAAAGGTTGTATTTGTTTCAGGTCTCATAAATATCCTCCTGTGAAAGCTGTAGAAAAGTGTGCACCATCAATAGCAAACCCATCAAACCTCCTATCTACAGGTGTTCTGATCTGAACGGGGATGAAGGATAGATTCTAAATAACTGAATAAAATGGAGAGCAGTGTTGGCTTTTTTGAGGTGTTTTTAAAAAAAACAAAAAAACTGATCTTCCATATACTGTAATCTGATGATTATTATTTTTTACATGAAAATTTGAGGCTCAAGCTGGCAATGTTTTTGTTGACTCAGCAATATTTAGGCTGTGATCTACAGACTGCTTACTCTGATGTTCAGTAGGACTACTCCAGGGTAAGTGATTGGTGGATCAAAGCCATTTAGGAAAAGTTGCTTGCTTGTGAATATTTTAATGCAAGCTTTTGGAGCTACTTTTTACACCTACAATTTTGGAATCAGAATTAAAAACAAAAAAAAGAGGAGAGAAGGAGTGTTGGATAGAGTAACACCAGACATTTTACAGGGATGTTTGTGGAATCACAACCAAATCCCACACACAAACCCAGATGTGGTTTTTCCTCATCATTATGTAATGTCTTTTCATGAAATAATTTGTTGGTTACTAGTATTGTATCCAAGGTGAGCGTATTTTATATAGACTTGAGACTGTGGTGCCATAGCATGCTATATAGCAGCAGTTCTCAGTGTGATAGCCACTGAAAGGACCAGCAGAAGAATGACATGGAGGTTTAGGAGATGAAAACAAGCAAGAAGTGATCTCTTGACAGAGCTATATAATCTTCTCACACTCTCTCTGAACTTCATTGAATCCTTAGAGTGACAGAAAATGCGCAGGCTAAGTAGAAGCAGCTGCTTTCCATGGCACGCCAAGGATATATGAATCTCTTCAGTGTGATCAATGAATGAAAGCTCAACAGCCTAAGTCATTGATCACCACAGGTGACCCCAGTGACTAGAAAGTCTATCAAGCTGCACTGAAAGCTTAAAGGAAGAAGGAGCAGGAGTTAGAGAGACATTTATTTGTGGAAAAGAAGAGATAAAAAGGGTGAAAACAGACATGACGCTAACCACCCTTGGTGGTCATTTATGCATGCTTCAGGGCTGCATAGGGCACTAATACAGCCCTGCAACATGCATAAATAACCACCAAGGGTGGTTAGCGTCATGTCTGTTTTCACCCAAAGATGCAGAACGTCTAGTCAGTGGTCACATGTACTGTTCCCAAGATTTTGCAAAGGCCAATAATTTGTGTCTTCATCAGAAGATTTTAATTTAAGGTACATGCGAAAGGAAGAAAAGTTCAGTTTACATTTAGTTTCAGTAACTATAAACGTAATCACATTCAACTTTTTTTCTATGAACTGGGATCCTAGACAGCCTAGATAACCTAATTTACTATAGAGGATTGTCTTGATTTTGTACATGGTTTCTGGATTTAATTTGTCTTTCATTGGGTTTTTCATTCTTTTAAAACACAGGTTCCCAACCATTGTGGTTTGTTCCCAGATGAGATTGCACCATTTGTAAATGGGGTCAAAGTCTCAATTGGCATTTGATATACTTGTTGAGTCTGGGGTCATGAAATTATGTGTGTTTGTTATCAGATGTTACGTTAGTTGCCAGTTGCAGGTCTGAAACATGTCGCTAATGTAACTGCATTGGGGACCTGAATTGTTTTCAATCCCACTTGTGTGGGCCAAGGAGCTGCACTTAGCTATTATGACTGGGATAGTGATAATAGGGAAGAGTATGATGGCAGCATTTGTCTCTGTCCTCACACACTTACCTGGGCCCCTAAAGCAGGTCTTGAGGAGGAGCAGTAGAAGCCATGGTAGGAGCAGGGGTGTGGAAAGTTCAGGAAGCAGCAGCATCACCAGAAGGAGTGGTAGGCCCCTGAAAGTGTTGGTGGAGGCCGTGCCACTTCCATGCTTGCCACCCCCACTGCGGTTCCGCAGGACCTCCCACATGCTGGTAAACTGTGTGGTGTCTATTGCACCAAATACATGTTTCTGGTTGCCCATGTTGGCAATCTAGAACACAAGCCAGAGACAATGTCTATTTTGTCTCAAAATGGGATCACACAGAAAAAACGTTTGCTACTCACTGTTCTGAATTATTTTCCACTCAGTTCTCTGGCTCACCCTGAGAGGTGCAGAATGCCAGAATCTCTTAATTTTTTTTAATTTTTATTTTTTTTTCTGTCAGGAAGTCAAATTGTTTCATGTATTGCTCTGCCTGGAGTTTATTGCACCTGCGGGAGCATCTCCTGCAGCAGCAGTAGGAACAATGGCAGCAGGCCCTTAGGATCTCACGGAGACATGAGCCATGCGGTCAGAAAAATTCTAGCTGCTCATTTTTGTTCTTGCCTATAGGCATTTTTAAACATAGTTTTAGTTCAAGTGCACCTTTACCTCTTGTTTAATTTTAATTTTTCTAACAATTTAATAATCCCTTCAGGGAATGTTAGTACTATAATAAAAGCATGTATAAAATCTATAAATACAGGAGCTCCTAACAAGTTCCTCTTCACTGTTTTAATGGTCAGGCTTTATCCCTTGATTCCTTTAAGATCTAAGAAAAAAATTGTTTGCGGTTAGTCACCATTTATGTAGAACAGATGAAATAGAAAACATCTCCTGATTACTTCTTATGGAAAGGGCCTGTAGAGTAGGATGTATAAGAATATAATAGGTTTCTGTAGAGGTCTATAGAAGTTATTCTAAATAACATTGAGAGTTGAATTAAGAATACTGTTCCTACTATAGAATTCTATGGTTTGATTTTAAAATCTGTTAAAAGGTTATGATTCTCTGTTAAAGGAAAACTGCCACCTTAAAATAATAATAATGTCTGAAAATGCTCTTTAGTTTTGTTCAAGTAAGATCCTAGGGCTGATATAATTGAAATATCAGAAAAAGTTCTCAATAAAGTGGATAAAGTATCCAAACTGGCTATTTGGATAGGTTAATACTTTATCTGTATATCAGTTTCACCTGTTAGCCTATATACTCAGCTAGCAGATTCCTGGGGTTGGCATTTCAACAGCAACTTGGAGAGGAAAGTTTTGTTGGTGTTTGGGTTTTTTGAGTTTTTTTAAAATGAGACCTACTATGGTCTTGATTCTTCAAACTTAAGCACATGTTTAACCTTACCAATTGTAGGTGTTTTTAGACAGATGGACTGCCCCGGTGCTGGCTACTTCACCCCTGGGTAGCCTGTCCATCTAAAGGCACCCTGCCAGATGTGCAGGGTGCAGCTGCCCTGGGGCAGCCCTGCTGGCGGCACTCCAGAACATCCTAGAGAGCGGGCCAGCCAAACCTGGGCCAAAGCAGAGCCGTCAGCCATTGCCCCGGGCAACACAATAGCATTGTATGCGCTCTAGCCTGCAACTCTATGGTGTGTGTGGAGGGGGAGGGGACACAGCCGGATTGCAGGATGGGGAACCTGCCTGGTCCATCTGATCTGGACTCAGGTGGGGCTGGAGTGCGTGGACGCAGGGGTGCACCCCCAGAGCTGCTCCGTGGGTGGGCAGCTCTGCATCCATCTGAAAACGCCCATTGTGAAGTCTAAATGAGTTTAATAATTCGACTCGTGTGAGAAAAATTAAGCATGCATATATCGTTTGAAGGAACAGGGGTTATGAATGTAAAACCAAAAAACCCCTGAAAGGTTGGGGATAGCATCTGTAATTACTGTTAATCATTTTTATACTTCTAGTCCAGAGTGCAGAAAAATCTGCAGGGTTGGCCTTGGAATTTGCAGAGCCCAGGATGAAAATAAAATGCAGAGCCCCTCATGCTCCTCCCTGCATCACTCCTTTAGCAATTGGCAGTCTGATTATTGCTTACAAAAACAAATGGCACATACAGGCTATCCCACACATTCACACATACGAGCTCTCTCCCTCTGGCCAGGGTGTGTGTGTGTTGGAGATTAGCGATTTACTAAGACTACCAGGACCAGCCTCCCTGCACCCCAGGGCCTCTTCCAACTCTGGGGCCCAGACCATGACCTCTGCTGGCCCTGCGTAAGACCAGCTCTTTAAATTTGCCCCTTAACTCCTCAGAGCAAACTTTTGAGCCCTGAAGACCTGCCCCCAATCCTTATTTTGAGATCCCACTAAGCTAAATCAAATGGGCGCTCTCTCGCGTGTGCTCTCTCTCTCTCAAATGCACACTCGCACACACTGGCATTCTCTTAAACACGTACAATTTGTATAAGTGCTACTCTGTCACTGACCAATATGCTCATTCCTCACAACTAGAGCCTAAATAGATACCCGAAAAAACAGGTAAACCCATTGAATCTACCTTACCCAAACCAAAAATGGTGGGCCAGGTAACAACCGATATAGATTAGCACTCTGTCAGATAACTGTTTCAGTCATTCCATTTTTTTGTTTTTTTCAGTTTGGTTATTTTGCATTTTCAGGCAGTTCGGTAATTTGGCTGTGTTATTTTAGTGTAATATTTGCAGTAACGGGCATGTGCAGTTGCTGAAAATGACGCAACTGAAATGATCAAAATACCAAAACAATCAAAATACCAAACTAACTGAAACTGGAAACCTTTTATTTATTAATTAATTATTATTATTATTATTTTATTTTTTATAAAGGAAAAGAACAACTGAAAAATCAGATAGAGCTTTATTAGTTGTGGATGTTGTTCAGGTACTCAAAGGGCATTTTCAGATAAGATACTCTTCACCCACTACCCATCCCATATACATGTTGCAGGGCTGCAGTGTTGCCCTATGGGTGCCCTGTAACATGTATAATGGGTGGGAGGTGGGTGGGGAGTGTCTTGTCTGAAAACGCCCAAAGGGCTACCAAAAATGCCCATAATTCCCATGAATGACAAAACCCCCGCCACCTGTTTCAACACTTCTCACAATCAGGGAGCCACTCCATGGACATAGGGTGATTTCAGACGTGACGATATCACAGTGAACCACGCTCAATTCCGCGTGGTGGCTGTGATAGTGTCACATCTGTTGGGGAAAATGGATGTTTCCCCCCAGATGTTACCATGGCTGGGGATTGCATTCGACACGTGAGCAGCCAAAGCGGGAGGACTGGAGGCCGCTGCGTGTTGAATGCAATCCCATGCCGGGGTGAACCCCGGCGTCACGTCTGGTCGGGTGCCACAGCCCGGGATCACCGGCGGGACCCCGGGCCGTGGCGAATCCAGCCCAACGCGGCGGCCTCATTGGCCCCGCCGCCCGCCCGTCTCCCCGGAGGGCGGGCGGCGGGAGCGTGGAGGGGGCGGGGCCGTGCGGCCACATGTTGCGCCACGCGGCCCCGCCCCCTCCCAGATTCCCTGCCGGGATCCCCCCGGCACGTCTGTTGCAGCGTGACGGGGTGACCCCGGCGGGGAATGAATAGGGTGATTTCGATACGGGGCCAACTGGCCCCGTTACGTCTGAAATCACCCAAAGATAGCGTGGCCACCATCTTGAACTCCCAGGGCTAGGGACTGGAGTGGAGATGTGGAAAGGGTGCCAGCACAGGAATCATGGAGGACTAAAGTCTAGGATGAGTTATTTATTTATTTAGATATCCCACTGTATCCTGTGGGCTCAGAGCAGGTAACATCATATACAAACAACATAAAATGAGCAAAAAGTAAAACACATAATAAAACATACACATATACAACCCTGTATCCCAAACTCATGGGGTTTGTCTGCGGCCTTTCCGTCCCTCTGTTTTTACTCCCACAATAAACATTAGAGAAGAATAGCTAGTCCAACCCTTAGGACACAGTCCTGCAAACCCCTTTCACATTAATAGTTCTTAGTTGTGTTTGTATTCCCATTCATTACACAGAGGCTTCTTATATACAAAGCACTAGTTTATTTTTAGTTATTTATTGGGATTTCTGTCCCGCCCTTCCCCAAAGGCTGAGGACAGGTAACAATACAAAATAACTATACACGTATAAAATATACAAAAATAAAACCCAATAAAATATATACATGAATATAATATATATATTCATAAAACCATTTTTACAACATAGGTCATGATCCACAAACGGCAGTGGTCATGATCCACAAACGTTCAGCGTTTTCCCAAATGGTTTTTGTTTTGTTTTTTGCATACTTCAGTGGGAGTTACTCCGAAGTAAATGGTTTGTGAATTGGACAATTGAAAATATGCTGAAATACTACACCAATAGGTTGGCGTCGCGGCTATAAAGGAAAACCATGACTAAAGGGCAAAGTTAAAGTTTTTACCTGCTGTAATTTAACAGAGCAATATAAATAAAGAGACCTTTTCAAATTCACATCTTTGCAATTTGTGGCACAGTATTGTTTAAATGCCCCATAGCTCATCTTAACTCTCATCTCTCTCTCTCTGTTTGTGCTATTATCTAATTCGACTCATAGGGTGATTTCAGACGTGACGAGATCACGCTGAACCACAGTGAACCACGGTGAACCCCGCGGCGGGGCGAAAGGCCCCTGAACGTCTGCACAGCGTGCGCCAGATGTTGGCCACGCTGAATCTGCACATGGGGTCAATTTGAACCACGCTTCCCGGGCTAGCCGGGGGAAGGTCCCGGGAAGCGTGGTCAAATGGACCGCGGGCCGTGGCCAACAAAAAGTAACGTCTGGCCGCGTGCCACGGCCCGGGATCCCCGGCGGGATCCCGGGCCGTGGCACGATCGGCCAGACGCGGCGGCCGCATTGGCCCCGCCGCCCGCCCGTCTCCTCGGAGGGCGGGCGGCGGGGTGCGTGGAGGGGGCGGGGCCGTGCGGCCGCACGTTGCGCCGCGCGGCCCCGGCCCCTCCCACTTTCCCCGCCGGGATCCCCCCGGCACGTCTGTTGGGCCGTGCAGGGGTGACCCCGGCGGGGAACGAAGACGTTGGTTACGGTACGGGGCCAAAGGGCCCCGTAACGTCTGAAAATACCCATAGACAGCATTTCTATTGCGTCCTACACTCCAGAAGTGAGCCAGGGTGAGGTACTTATTTCTATTCTTCGTTTACCTTCGTGAAACAGAAAGTTTCCATTTTGAATATGCCAAACATTCCCATAATCAGAGCCTGCATATGTTCGAATTTTCTGACAGTTCATACCATCTGCTTTTTGAACTGGAGTCCCACTATCGGTTGGCTGCTCCTAATTATTTTTATTTTACCCTTTGCCTCTGATTTCTTGGTCAGGGAGTTTAAAGAGGTATGTCATACTCCAAGAAGTATAATCAAGAGATGAGTAATCCAACAAAAGGCTTTCTGGGGAGAGGTGGAAATGGAATGAACCATATTGCCTGACTGATTATTTTGTTTCCTGTTCTCAGCCCTTAAATAGAGTTCTTGCCGAAACCAGAGGAACTGCCCATTAGCTGGCTGGGCTGGGCTGTTGAATGAATGGAAACCTTGTGAAGGAGTGGTAAAGGAAAGAGCATAAAATCAATGAAGAAGAAAAGAGCTAGTGTACACACTTATCTCCTATAGCCTTTGTCATCAGGGTGCAAAACTCTGGAAGTATTTGTGTAGGTGGCTGGGTGTGGGGAGGGGAAGTGTAGCTAGTATTTTCTCCAAGGTGCTATCAGATGCATCAGGGCTTGGCTGTAAATTTGACTACGTTGCTGTGGTGCACCGAGAAATGAGTGAGGAAATATCTGATTAAAGTGTGCATTGCTGCTGAGGCAACTGAATGTTGCCATAGCAATTGAGATGAAATGTGCAAGAAGTGAGATAATTAAATCTAACCCCTTTAGTAGTTTTGACAGACAATGCACTGCCAATAGGAAAAGTTATCTCTGGTATTAAAGATAAAACACCTTCCTTGTGGAAGTACTTCTTGCTGATATTTTGTTGTTCACTTTCTAAATACATTGCTTCAGGTTGCTAATTTGAATGTTTTCTTTTATAATCAAATACAGTTTTGACCTTGGTCCTGTAACCACCTAGAACTTTTGTTGGCTTATTGTATCATGGGAACTGCCGATACAGAGTATCCAGATTCTTTCCTCCCCCCCCACTTCTCCATCTCTGCTTACAGTACAGCAAAGCCAGGCATGTCATGTCTTAGCTTACAATTCAATAATATCTAGAACGTGCTGCCCTCTTCAGGAACTGACAATTTTTAAAGAAAATCTTGATTTTGTTTATTGATTCAGAAAGTGCAATGAGCAATTGCAAAATCTAGTGACCAATGAGTTTGCTTTGCTTTGAAATGTCAATTTCCAATGTCCTTGCAAAATTAATGGGGGAAAAAATTGACTTTTAAAAAAATGCTATTCAAGCGGCACAGTATTGATGCATCAGAATGCCACATTGATGCCCTTCCCGCCTTTCCCGGACCAGTAAAAACAGAAAATTAGTGGCAGCCTTGAGTTAAGATTCTTTTTTTTAATTAATAATTCTACATAATGGTCAAGATTTTGTGGGTAGCTAAATTATGAAGAACACTGCATAACTTCAAAGGAAGCCCCACCTTGACTTTCAAGCAAATAGCTTCTCCTGTCAGCTAGTATATGAATTTGTACCTGTTTACAAATACAGCAAAACATTTAAGTATGTGCTTAGCTTTAAGATGGATTTTGTGGTAAACTGGACCCCAAAGGGGTACAAAAAAATTCATAAAACTTTTTTAGCAAACCTGTACCACTTCATACTCTATGTATTCCTCAACAGTAATGGGGTCAGTTGTCCTGTGCTGGTTCATCTTCTCCCACCTGCACAATTGTAAATAATAATAATAATTAATTAATAAGTGATAATTTCACTAAAACAGTATTGGTGGCAGATTTGACCCCAATTGCAATGAATCCGGAAATGAAAGCACTACACGTCTAAGGTACTGAGAGTAATATTCACTCCAAATATTCAATTCAACCTCCAGTCAATTCAACATCTACTACTGTAATTTTATAAATAGTGGGGTACAACTGACCCCAAATACTTTGTGTTAGTATTGTTTCTGTACTGCAAACAATGGGTGATTTCAGACGTTACGGTGGGCCCCATTCACCATGGACCATGGGGTGGTTCGGACCATGGCCCGGGTGAAGGGTCGTGCCAACAGACATGCGCCCTTACACCCGGGCCACGGGGACCGGCGAACCACAGCCCGTGGTGAATGGGGTCCGTCATAACGTCTGGTGGTGAACCATGGATCGCGGTGGGGGCGGGGCTGTGCGGTGCAGCATGCTGCCACAGGGCCCACCCCCTGCGTTCCACAATGGCCCTCCCCCCGCCGAACGGGCAGCGAGAGCGGCCAATTCGGCCGCACTCGCCGCCGTGGTCGGGGGGGGGAAATGGATTCCACCACCGGCAGGGGTGAGTGAACAGACGTTACAATTCACTCACCCCTGCCGTGGTGGCCATTCACAACACTTCTGGACCAACTCACATCCTCGGGTCCAGAAGTGTGGTGAATGCAAACGCGGCCCGTGTTTGACTGTGGTGAACATCTGGCGGTGAGCCAACAGACGTGAAAAACAGTCAAACGCGGGCAGCTTTTGAGTGTGGTTCAGGTGTGGTGAATCTTGGATTCGTCACATCTGAAATCACCCAATAACTTGATAAAATTTAAATTTTTATGTTAAACTGGAGTCATTTTCAAATCAATCACATTTATTTTTTCCAATTGTGACTTAATTGGGGTCTACTTTACCCCAATGCCGGATTAATACAGTGTATTTTTCAATCGTCTGAGAGTTAAGCATTTTGTTGTGGCTTGCACCCTAATCTTGCAGCCTTCTCCATGTAGTCAATAATGTCTGCAAATGTGTTCTTTACTATTGTTCAAGTAAGATCCTAGGGCTGATATAATTGAAATATCAGAAAAAGTTCTCAATAAAGTGGATAAAGTATCCAAACTGGCTATTTGGATAGGCTAATACTTTATCCACTTTATATATCAGTTTCACCTGTTAGCCTATACAGTCAGCTAGCAGATTCCTGGGGTTGACATTTCAACAGCAACATGGAGAGGAAAGTTTTGTTGTGTTTGTTTGTTTTAAATGAAACATACTATGGACTTGATTTTGCAAACTTAAGCACATGTTTAATCTTACCAACTTTGGGTGTTTTTCGGTGCTGGCTGCTTCAACCCTGAATGGCCCTGTCCATCTAAAGGCATGGCACCCCATCAGATGTGCAGGTGGAGTAGGTGTGGAGCAGGCTGCAACTGCTCCGGGGCAGCCCTGTGAGTGGCACTCCAGGACATCCTAAAGTACCACCACCAGAGCGGGCCCATCAAACCTGGATGAAGGTTTCAGTGGATGAAGACCATAGCTTTCAGTCTTTATCGCCAAACACTAGCATCTCAGCATACTATAGTTAGATTATTCTCTTCTGCCCCTGCTTTAAAAAACAACAACAAATCAATGGGAGATACTCATATATGAGAATTTTCAGTGAAACGTGTATGGTTTCTAACAATTAATATGATTTGCCATAGAAGGGGGTTAAACTCCTTCAGCTACAGGAAGGATAATGGGTGCCTGCCTGTCTTGCCTGTAGGGATTTGCAAGGTAGCCATGCTGGTGATTAATTCATTAATTAATTTCCCCACACACATCAAAGGAATGAGTGGTGGAGAAAAAGGCCAGAGTGCAACCATGAGAATCAAAGAAGAAAGAATCTATAGGCAAAGTATTGAGGGAACTGATATGGTGTGGACATTCTTGTTGCTTTCTGAGATGTCCCTGAAGTAAGCCATATGTGTAGTCCTTGTTTTCAACTTGGCTATGACATGTATTTTTCTTTATCCTGTACTGCCTTTTACAGTGAGCACCACTGGCTTCTTATGGAAAGATAACTTCTGCAATTACCCAGCTGTGTGTGTGTGTGTGTGTGTGTGTGTGTGTGTTTGTGTGCATGCCCTCTGCTCTATAACTTCAGATTCTGCAGGTCAATTGAAGCCAAATTTGGCAGAAGGACAGAAGGGGCAAAATGGACTGCCCCTGGAAGAGAAACATGGACACTTTTGTAACAGAAAAATCCCATTGATTTTCACTGAGTATTGTCCTTTCTTAATGACAGGCTAGGTGCATGGAACTATTTGCTTTTTAATCAGAGTGCAGCAGATTATTAATGTGTTTTAACAGCCCTATAAGGAATATTCTTCTTGTTTACATAAATTGCTCAATTAATTAAATGAACGGAATTTCCCAATTAATTAGAACACCTGCTAACCAACCAACTAACCAACCAACCAAAAAAAAAATCCCCTTGACTCGCTTTTCTCACTTTGTTGTCTTGAAAATTGTCTCTGCTCATCCTGGCCCATGTATTCCTGAGATGTATTCCTCAGCTTTCATCTAATTTTAAGTACTGCTTTTATCAGTCCCATATCGGGTCTGACTGATTGCTCTGAACTCATTTGATTGATCGCTCCGAACTAAACGTTTTGTGACAGTGTACGTGGATTGATCTCACAACTGGTGCTGGATCCAGGGAAATTGGAGTCCTGTGAAAACGGTGGTGTGGGACCCCCCCCCCCCCATCTTAACATAGGAATGTTTGAAGATGCACGCTGACACCTGTTAGAAAAAGGAAAATGTGACCATATTTAATTGTTGATGTTCAGGCTGGGGTTTCTTGCATTGCAAGCCCCGTGGCCTGTATGTTATGCTTCATGTGTTGGGGAGGGCTTTTGAATCATCACTAGGACATACGTAGGCCAAGGTTCCTTATGTTCAGGCTCCCATACTTAATTCCAGTGCTTCTAATACTCGCATTGCCATTTTGAGTTTATTCATGGACCCTATGTATGAGGCCTCTTCTAATACATGGAGCCCTGTACGGTTGCAAAGTGCACACTAGTCTACATTCAGCCTTTCTCATAACTGCAAAACTACTAGGCAAATGTAGATCAAAGCAGCGTTGAAGCACAATAAAATTAAGGGCCAGAATTTCAAAAAGAGCTCAGACCCACAACTGGGAACAGATTTTCAAAAGAGCTTTCCTGAAAATCTGAAGGAGTTTTCAAGAGCTCTTCTGAAAACTTGTCCTTACAGAGTGGGACCTACTGGCAGTTCAGTGCTCTTGAAAATTTTCTAGTTGAAATCAGACACATTTGAAACCATCATCCTTATTTGGGTGAACTGGTTTGGGAAGCTGTTTGGAAAATCTGGCTTCAGGTCTAGGGAAAGATTTTCAAAAGCACAAAAGTGTGTTCACTGAGGCCCTCGTCTGCTTCTCTTTGGGTGCAGCCGCATGAGCTGTGGGAGGCCCGATCCCTGCAGGGGCCCATGGTAGTCAAGGGCATCCTCCACGCTGCAGGACCAGCACGGGGAGTTGGGCAGATAAGCGCCCCCTCCCACCCCCACCAGATTCCCACCACCAGCCATGACATTGCAACAAGCAACAGTGCCCGCCATTAAAAGCTCACTGCCCAAAACTCCACCGCGGAGCTTGTTGCGCGGCGGGGGCAGAAGGGGCCCTGGTACCTGGGCAGCCACTACTTGGGCAGCCTTAAGCCCTATGGGGCCTTGGACTTTTCCCAAGGATCTGGCAGCAGCTGGTCACATGATGCACTGCATCGTGTAGTCCAGCTGCCCAGACTGGGTTAAGGCTGCCCAAGGGTGTCTCACATGGCTGCACCCTTTCTGAAAATCCAACTTTGCATATAAATTTTTCAAAGGGTAAGAGACAAACTGTAATGCATTTGCAGTCTTGGCTAGATCCACCATTGCATGTGCACATTTTAGAATTTGCCCACTCCTGACTAAATACATATAATATATGTTCCGAACTGCATTAAAATATTGATTTGTGTTTTCAGCCATAGATTTGTTTCCTTTTTGTTTTGCTGCTGATGCACTGTATTTGGCAGCTAGAATCCCTGTGGATGAAGGTATAATAACTAATAACATTTTCTTTGCTTTCTAGGGTATTTATGGCGCAATGATAAATTTCATCTTTCCCAGAATGGTAAGCAGAAAGCTATTTCTACAACTGAGTACAAAGGAGAAAAAGCAAATTGGTATAATAAAAGTGTGGAAAATTCACTTAAAAAATAAATGCACAATCTGATAATTATATGGTTCCTGCAGCTGTAAACATCTGAATGTTCAAGCCCTGTAAGCCATCTAAAAAGTCCCACAGATTGTTACTTTTGTTTCCTATGAAACATAAAGATTTAGAATCCCTGTTGGAAATGCTTTGAGAACCTGGAGTGTTCAACATTGTGTTTTCTGGCATAATTTATAGGAATGTATACACACCCACGCACATAAATATGGTTTACATTCAATTGGTAGAGAGAGCAAGTATGCCTCTGCTTTAGACTGAGGGAGAGCACAGCCTATAGAATGTTTTGCTGTGTTGAATTATATAAAGATGGATCTTTATATATGTTTCACCAGAGTTTTGCTGCATGTGTAAATTTAAAATAGTATATTTTCCAAAAGTAGACACCACATCTTCAAAAAAAAAAAGCTGTATGCTAGCACATGGTTTTTTTTAAAAAAAAGATGGTTTCAGTTGTTTTCTTTTTTCAGATTGAAAAGGCAATGTTTATTTTACCCTTTGATCATAACAACTTTACAATCAAATAAAACGAAAAATTCATCATATTGCATTTCGTAAAGGTCACCTTAAAATAACACTTCTGAGAAAAACAGTCAGAATCCAATGAGTAGGTTGCTAGGGAAAGATGTTTTTCAACAGGTCTTGGGCATACCCGTTATAAAGGAATTCCCTTTCCTAGTCCATAAAAATATAGTATGAAATAAACACAAAAAACATTATGAGGTGGAACTACAGTTACATTAGAGAAAATATTACTGTAAAAATAGCCCCTCTGAGTACAAATTCCAACTTGAAATGTGACAGCTTCTTAATGCTACAGTTGAAATCCCTCCTACCTAATCCCAGAAGGAAATCCAAATCTGCTTTTAAAACGGAGATTATTCAAAAACTTTAATACATAAAACAATGAAGGATTTAAGAGGACTACCAAGATGGTTTTCTGTTGTCTTGGATATTTAGCAGAGGTGTTCCCAGAATTCAAGAAAATCTATACCAAGATGAAACCTGGGGGAGAAATATGTTGTTAGAGTTTCCAATGTGCAAGGCAAGAGACTTGTTCTTTGGAACCTTTTTAAAAAAAAAATCTTCTAGGAAAGTAAAACCTGCAGGTGAGGCTGTTTTGAACAAAAGTTGGTTTTACATAATAAATCAAACAGGTGGAAAGTAACTCCAAGATACTTGGCTTTGGTGAATTTTACAGTGTGCATTTTGCTTGTTTGCTAACAGTGGGGGTGTCAACATCACTGTCAATTATCCTTTTTGGGGGCCTGTGATTAGCAGCAGAAAGATCATGTAGAATCAACAAATAAAAAAGAACAGCTCCAAACAGATCTAAGAATTACATTTAACCTCCCTCATTGGCAAACAAAGAAATGCTCAAGAAGAACTGAAGAGTCATTTTTAATCAAAAAGATTAACTATGTGACAGTTAAGTATGTTTGGGATTAAGCCATCAAAGAGCCTGTCTCTTTTGTGTATATTTGCCTATTAGCAGTATGTACTTGGCATAAGGATCATATATAGGCTTCAGCCACAGACAAACACTTGTGGTACGCACATGCTTTTCAACAGCGTTCATTACGCAATAATATTGTCAAAGGTAAGTGTTTACCAGCAGGTTTAGTCTACTTGAAACAAGTTTAGCCAGAGGCTGAGCCTTTGAAGGCGACTGGGGGATGAGAGAGAGACAGAGAAACATTTCAGTTAGACTGAAAACCAATCTGTTCTGCTAGTGCCATAATTGGGGTCAGTACTGCTATAAGCTTTCAGGTTATGTGAAATTATTATTATTATTATTATTATTATTGGTGGAGTGCCAATAGCGTGCTATTGGAATAGAACAAAGCCAGAAACAAGGGGTGAAATCCTGTCTCTACTAAAGTCAATGGGAATTGTCCATTGGCTTCAACAGGGTAAGAACCTCACCCAAAGGCTTGATCCTGAAAGACATGTTTGATAACAAAGGTTCTCAAACAATGGGTTGGGACCCCAAGCGTGGGGTCATGTCCTGTGTGGGTTGGGTCATGATTATGATACTTCATATACTTTTCATATCTTGCTGCTTCAGTCTGATGTTGCAGGATTATATTCACGACTCAAAATGGAGTCACACTGGTAGAAAGCTTGGAAACCATTGTCCTATGCAAACAGACAAAATAACACAATGGAGGGTAGACAGACAGTGATGCAGAGTGCATTTGTTTTAGATAACATTTTGACAAGACTATTACTTTATTACTTCTGTAGTGCCTCAGAGCCCCAGTCAAATATTAGGTAATATGTAACAAAAGACAATCCCAACCACAAATGGCAAGTAGGGTTCATTTTTATAACCAAAAGCGCAAGCAAAACCATAATTGTGTCACAAGAATCACAAGATTATGATCCTGATTATGTATTATCACAATGTAAATATTGGGTGAGAACAGACATGACGCTAACCACCCTTTAACCACCCTTGGTGGTCATTTATGCATGTTTCAGGGCTGCATAGGGCACCAATACAGCCCTGCAACATGCATAAATAACCACCAAGGGTGGTTAAAGGGTGGTTAGCGTCATGTCTGTTTTCACCCATTAACTCAGACATAAATGTATCCCCATGTTGGATGTTTTTCACATAACCGAAACTGAACTCTCCAATATTATTTCTATCAATGAGGTTAAGTCTTTTTTAGCTCATATAAAGGGGTGACAAATGTTGGATAGCCAAAGAAAATAAGTCATTGAATATAATTAATTTGTACTTTAATAAAGTACACTTTCTTTTTTCATTCCCAACTCTAGCTGTGCTTAATGAATAAAGATTAAATGTGCATTACTATGAATAGTCACAGCATCCAGTTTTAAATTTTAAAAATGGTCTATTCACTCTCTGTTAATAAATGATTTGATATCTTAAGTTAATGCTAAGTATATATTCACTAAATAAAAAAAAACAACTATCAGTTTCAAAAGACGTTAAGCTACGACATTTGCATGAAGACTCTACTAAGATATGCTAAATACAATTGAAAAATAAACACCACAAACCATGGAAATGAACACATTGGTGGTTTGTGGTGTTTATTTTTTAATTGTATTAAGCAAATCTTAGTAGATGCTTCATGTAAATGTCATATCTTAACGTCTTTTGAAACTAATAGTTTGTTGTTTTTAATTTAGCGACTATATGCTTAGCATTAACTTAAGGTATCAAATCATTTATTAACATACAGAGTGAAAAGACTATTTTGAAAATTGAAAACTGGATGCTGTGACTATTCATAGTAATAGTCCACAATAGCTCACAACCGCAACAATCACTTTCTTATACTGACATCCACTACAACCCATACAGTTTCACTCACAACATCATTAAGATAACCCTAACAACCAGCTAACTAACCCAAAAAACCCACACCTAATATTATATAAAAGTATAATAATATTTGGCACATACCTACAGTCCACCAAAAAGCAAACCTGGAATCTGCTGTTTCTCCATCATCACAACATGTAAAATATATAGAATGTTAACAAAATTCAACAATAATTAAAATCCTCAAAAACACACCAAAAAGCCACACTCCAATTATTCACTACAGAAAAAAATCTATATAATTAAAAAACATAACAAAGATACCCCACCTATTTCCCAAATAAAAACATAATATTAAACACATTGACATAAAAGTACAACAAAAAAAGACTAAAGAAACCCATACATACCTTCCACACAAAAAAGGGAAACATAATGAACACAGATAAAACATATAAAAAATTACACATTTAACATATAAAGTAAAAATCATCATAGGAGAATATTAACTCACACTTTAGTATCAGTACAGTTCAATTTGTATTAGATTAAATGAATTGAATATTCAGTTGTAAAATTAAATATCTGAACTAATGGACAGACTAATTTGGCAAAATATAAAGCGTGTACACTTCCACCCAAGCCCACCCACAGTAGGTTACATGATATGTTTGATTTTAGTAGCGGGGCGGGGGGAGGGTTCTTTTATTTGTTGATCTTAGGGTGTTTTCAAATGTAACGGTGCATGATGCTGTCATGGTTTGATCCTGGCCGGGGGGAGGGCTCTCACTTCAGTCAGGATCTGGCCCGGCTGCCGAACAGATGTGTCGGTGGCCCAGGCCAGGGATAGGGCAGCACGGTGTGAAGATGTGGGTCCGCAGGCCCCACCCTCCATGCTGCTAAGTGCGGCCTACCCACCGCCCTGACAGGTAGCCATGGTGGGCACACCCCCAGCCGCAGACCAGGGTCAGGTAGAGCATGTCATCAAACGTGACAGCCCACTCTACCCCATTTTGAGATGGCTTCCCTGGGCCACGGTAGTGCTTAACCCAGACTGTGACTTGGCGATGAGCCTGAGTAACAGCTCGGGTTAAAAACTGCCACGGTTCGGGGACAGCCCTGATCCCACCTGTGGTAACATCTGGTGAGCAAGATCAGATGTGACACCACCACAGGGGGCCACGTGGGTTAAAGCATGACCCCCATCCTACCATCATGTTTGAAAATACCCTTAGTTACTGTCAATGGTATGCAATTCATAAATATGCGAGGGGGGGCGGGATTTAAGAGGTTTATGCATTTTAATGTATGCCACTGAATGTTGACAATTAAAAGCTTACGTGTGCATGACTGCGGTATGAGTTAATGCTGTTCTATGTAGAGTTTTATGAAATGTCTCAAACTTTGAATGTTTCTGATGTTGCATATCTTGTGATGATCCATATACAACAGATAACATCATATGTTTGATTGCTGCAAGTTATGTATCTGATAAGTTTGAATTTATTGTTCTTAGGTTTTTGTGATGGCATGGCATTCATGACTATAACTCTTTTTACACGAGACACTCCTACGCATGTCCACCCAGAGAATACGTGGGGGAGCATGCTCACAAGACCCACACACCTTCACAATATCCCCACTAACTCCCCACGCACAGAGCAATTGGTGAAAACACACGTTGCTCCTTCCGTGGGGGTGCATGGATGATGGCTGTGCGTCTGTGTACACCTGCAGCCACATACCACCCACGCGAGTGGCACTCCACCCACCACCCATGGATCTGCCCCCTCGCCCCCCCCCCGCCTATTTAAAAAGGCCCTATGAGAGGGAGATGTTAAGAGGTTTAATGCATGGTAATATAAGGAAGCAAATAGCAAAAATGGTAGCTTAAGTGTTCATTTTCATGCTTTGTGGAATTTATGTTTTCATTTTTAATATACTCAAGATTCCTAAATACATGTTGTATGTAATTCTTGTAGCTTAACGTTATTTATAACTGATAGTGTTTTTTTGCTTTTGCAAATTTTTGTAATCAAGTCTTACTGCAGAATGGCAAAAATGCATTTATGGTGTGAGCGAAACAAACTGGGATGTGTGACAGATGGAAAGTCAGGAAGTGTGTGTGGGGGGTGATTCTTCTCCCTCCACCCCTGTCCCAACTGCATCTTGCCAAGAAGAAGATAGGAAAACAGGAATCCCCAAAACGAGGAATGGGATCAGGGAAGTAAGGTATAGGCTGAACTGGAAATGAGCTGGAGAGACTGCATTGCGAAGCTGCTGTACCCCAGAGAAGGGCAAGAAACGGCTAGAAAGAATACACAGGCAGGAATGCTGTCCTGAGACTGCCTGACCTTGGTTCCCTGCGGCTGAACATGCCCCCCTCCCCCCGCTCATGCTGCTCAAGCTGGCAGCCCCAGAACACTCCGGCTAAACCAGGCTCCGCTCAAGGAGGCTTCAGCAGAGTTGGGGGCAGCAGGGTTCAGTGCCGTCCTGGGGCCACGTGGGTATCCTGGGGCTGCCTGATCCCAGTTCCCCTCGGCTGAACCTCCCCTCCCTGCACCACTCAAGCCAGCAGACCCAGGACATCCATGTAACCCTGGCCCCATCACACCCTGCTTAAACCTGACAGCTGTATAATATACCATACCAGGGATGAGTTGGGTATGTACTGAACTGGGACACCAGATAATCTAATTAATTAATTAATTATTTATTATGTGTTAATTGTTATTTATTAATTATTTATTTATTATTATTATTATTATTATTATTATTATTATTATTATTTCTACCACATCCTTCTCCAAGAACTCAGGGCAGCTTACAGGATAAAAAATATTAAGATACCTCCTTAATAATCTAATTAAAGATTGTGCTCTAAATTGCATTTGGAATCCAAGTGTACATGTGTAAAGATACCGATTTCTTTCAAAACCTCCTATGAAGGCGTTTGTCCAGTGCCAGACCTTCCTGCATTATCAGATTTTTGTGAAACCAGGCTGCTTATTTAATGTAGTAAATAAGGACAAATGAAGTAAATAAGGGTTCAAATTTGGTCTTGTCTGTCACCAAGACCAAATTTCTTCCGTTTTTACACTGGCTGATGATGATCCTATAACACACACCTCTCGAGAACCTGAGCAACGCTTTAATGTGTGTTTTCCAGCAGGATGCTTGTGGATCCTGACCCCCAAGCCCTTCAGAGTCCCTACCATCCTGTTCCAGCTGATACACACAGTCTGGTCTGTGTTAAATAGATGGTGTTGGATGAGCCTGCCTATTCCTTGGTCTACTGTACACTGCCCCCTCTCCCCCGCTCTGGCAGGCTTCACCCCCACTCTGCACTTCCACCTAGGGCTCGAGGTCTTCCCCGAGATTGCATGTAGAGCAACCCCCAGCAGGCCCCCTCTGCAGCCCCCCCTTCCCCTTGCAACAAGGGACACTGTGGGAAGTGGAGCTGACTGCTTGGCTGGAGAGAAGCCAGGTGGCAGGGTGATAGTGAGTGGTGGTGGGTGCATATCCTGATGAGATGACAAGACAGGGAGAATGGAGGCTGGACAGGCAGGAGAACTACACATTGAGGGATGTACGTCTGAAGGAGCATCTGAGCCAAGTTAGAGATGTGGCCTCGAGAGCAGTGAGAGGAATAATCCCTGCTCCAACCATCAGAGTAGCTAAGCCATTCCCACTTGGGAATGCACCTGACCCCAACAATTCATGACACCCCTGCTCTGTCCCTCCTGGACTCCCCTGACCAGGCACTCACTGCGAGAAGCTCCTCAAGGATGCTGCTGGAGAGGCAGGGGAGATGCTGCTGAGACTTCCTCTTCCTAAATCTCTGGGTGCCCCTGTTGCCTGTTGCTCCTGCCTGACTGCTCAGCCTGTGACTCCTGGCAGCTTGGCCTAGCGGTGAGTGGCTTTGAGTCCCAGTCACTTTGCTGCAGCCACTATGGCCAAAGGCTTTGCCTCTTGGCTCCCTGATAGTTGCCCTAGCACATGGCATTAAGGCCCCAGCTCACCAAGTAGTGTGACATCACGCCCATTGGGTAATTTCAGACATGACATGCCTTTTGGCCCACCATGCTGAACCCTGGACCGGAATCCGTCTCGGATCCCGGTCCGTGATCAGACCGGCTGTCCTTTATACGTCTGGACCACCATCAGGAATGGAGCGAGGTAACAGATGTTACTTTTGCCCCATTCCTGATCGTGGTCTAGCTAACCAGCCTCACCTCCAGAACCGTGGTTAGCTTTGAACCCCGCCAAGAAATCCCAGTGGTGAACATCTGACGGGGCTCAAACAGACGTTCACGCAATCACAGCCACCACCCTGAATCCACTGTGATTCAGGGTGGTTGACTGTGATATCCCGTAATGTCTGAAATTACCCATTGTGATATGGCTGGGCAGGGACTGGCTTGGCTGGACTGAGCATGCCTGAATGTACTGATTTTTTAAAACGGTAATTAAAATGTTTCTAGACCAGCAGACACAATCGGTCATTAAAAAGCACATAACTGGCTGCCCTGGCTACATATATGCCAATGTATATATCTTTCACAGCCAAATATATGGATGGGCAGAAAGTTAGCATGCCTGCGAATCGCAATTCAACATAAAACAACAAAAAACAAAACATTATAACTTACATAGTACTTTATCAACTAGCACAAAAGTAAGCCCAAACTACACAACGCCTGAATACTACACACCCTGAAAAAAATCAGATAAAAACCACAAGCCGTATTTCTAAAAAAAATAGGTTTTAAGTGTGACCACTTAGAATGAAAGTGGAGTTGTAGCTTAACATACGGGCGCTACCACGGCTGCATTTCATTAAGTGGCAACACATTTTGTCATTGAAGTAGATTTTGTTAAATTTTTTCTAAATATTTTTAATCGGTTGAAAACCACATTTTTAGATCAAATAAGAAATTGAAAAAGGGAAATGCAAGGAGGTGGTTGCTTGTTATGATTTGTTGTGGAAAAGAAAAATATGGTTCTAGCTTTTCTTTCAATTAAAACTGCAAGCAATTATTCTTGCAGATTATAGATCTCTTTTGGGATTCTGGTTTCACACAACTTTTTGGTTCATTTCACAGGAATAATATTCATCTTAATTAGCGAAAACAATTGATGGACTTTTCTCTTTTTTACAAGAGGGAGTTCACTCATTGTGCTGATTATCAGCACTAGATTATCCTGATAAATGAAAAGTTCTCATATCTGTAAACAGTTAGCTGAATATGGTATTTGTCTTCAGTCTTGTAGCTTCTTTGTTAGGCATCACCTTGTTGAGATTGAATGACTTACTTGATGAGGGGTTGATCCGTTTTTGTCTGGCACCCCTAATACTGCTGGGCATTATGCCAACTTGGATTCTGCAACTATTTATGACTGTGCATTCAAGGTTCAACTATGCAAATCACAACTATTAAACAAAAAGACACAGCAGATTGGTTTTTGAAATGTATTGCATAGCTCACAAGGTCAAAGCGTTTGTTTTTTCTGCCTTAAAATATAGTTTTGTCAGTAATGATCGGTAATGATTGAAGAGATCATCACCTTTTAACATTTTATTTAGACTAAGTCAGATGAAACGTAAACATCTTTTCCCTCCTATGCTAGAAAAATAATCATATGGAGTGTTTTAACGGTGTGACAGAAGGAAAGAGTTGTGGGTTGAAGGAATAAGAGGAAAAAAGAGCATAATTATAACTTGCCTTTGAGTCACCACTGTGAAGCACAATAAAATAAAAGGAAAACAGACAATGTAAATGGGTGGGGGGGAACAATGTTTAAATGGTGCAACCCAGCACTCACTATAGAGTCTGAATAGTAAACAGTGAGTTAGGGTTGTGGGTCACCCAACATGTAGGACCCACAACCCTATTCCAATCCACAGGTTTCAGTAAGGGGTAAATCCCAGCAAAGTCACTATCCAAGGTATGATGCCATTGCGTGTTTTCTTACGTGTCGGTGCTTGGGCGCCGCCACAGACTTATCCAAACTAATGTGAGAGAGGCCGGGCCACTGGGGAGGGTGGGGAGATGCATGGATGTCTGTGTCTACCCTACCCCTGTGCTGCACCCAGTGGCCTCCTCCACTCACCCACCCCTCATGACAGGCAACCATGCTGGCCAATGACGGCTGCCATGGCGCCTGAAAACAAGGGGACTCTGGACCAGGTCCAGTAAAGTGGGCTTTCCAACGTGATAGGCTGCTTTGCTCCTCGTCGGGTGATCCTGGCTGTGGTGGTCACTAGCGTGGGCTGTGAGTTGGAGACTCTCCGGAGTCACACCCCGGGCTAGCCGCCACCATGGCTGGGATCTATCCTGGGTGAATATCTGGCGCCTGGGAACTGATGTGACGATGACCCACGTGCTAAAGTGTGGTAAAGTGGACCGCTATCATGTCTGACAACACCCATTGACTATAACTAAATTCACTGGCCATACTTTGGCCACAATTATCCCTCTGGCCCAACTCCAATCACCACCATCATGATGGTGGACTGTGTAAGTTCTAGCACCTAGTCTCTCTGCACCTGACTTTCTAATAGTGATGGGAAAGGGTAATAGACTCTCTCTCTCTCTAGTGGGAAAGTGGCAGTTCTCTTCTACTAGGATTATTCTCTGGCTTCTGTGCCACTAAGTGAATTCTATCCTATTTAGGTTTCTGTACCACACCCATCAGCACTGGCATCCAGACGTTGCTCTGGAGGCAAAAGTAAACATTGCACAACTGTGAAAGACGATAAAAGTACACAATCTCACTGAGGCAGGGTCTGCTATTTTTTTCTGTGTTAGCAGAGCACCTTGTTATGTAAGGTCAGGTGCCTGTGGAGCTATCGGGATAATTTATAATAGGATATATCATTTTGTCTTTATCTACAACAAAGGTGAGGAACCTCTCTGAAGCTACTTTGGAAATCATTGCAAGCTCAATGGGCCAAGCAGGAGTTATGAGCGGGGGGTGTCTAAGAATGGGGAAGAAAAGCGAGGGTCCAGATCATGGATCTATATCATCAGTCCATCCCTTCTCTGTGGACCTTTTCAAACAGACTGCAGAGGGGATGGGTAGAGGTGGCAGCTGATGTGTGGTGCATGTGTGGCCCAGCACACAGACGCACACCCATCTCCACCGATCTCCTCACACAGAGGCACCTCTGTTTTCCCCAATGTCTCCATGCGTGGGGGATTGGTGGAGATGAGGAGTACAGGAGTGCACCCTCCACCCACCCATCCCCACCTCCTGTCACATAGATGCCCCCCCCCCACTCGCCCACGCAGTTGCACACATGGGCATTGGGGGGGAGGGACATCCGTGTAAAAAGGACCTACGAGTTAGGGTGGCCAGATATGCACATTTTAGAGGACTTTTAATGAGAAATACAGGTTGCAGATATGCAAATTTTAGAGGACACTTACAAGAAATACAGGTTTCAGGGCTGCATTGGAACCAAAGGCTGCACTGAAACCTGTATGTCTCATAAGTGTCCCCTAAAAGTTACATATCTGCAACTGCATACCTTTGTCTCCCTTCCCTTTCCCTGAGCTCAGACTTTCACGGCTTGAGGGTTGAACTGGGACCTGGGCCCAGATCCAGGAATCGTTAAGGGGCCAAATAAAAAACAGTCACAGACCAGATTTGACCCATGGAGTGGAGGTTTCCCACCCCTGACCTAGAACTTGCTCAGGGTTTTGGACCAGGAGGTGAGGGGGGAGGGGACCCCAGTTCTAGTCTCGCCTTAGCCAGAAACTCACTGGGTGACTTTGGGCCAGTCACATTATTCTCTCAGCCTAACCTACCTCACAGGGTTGTTGTGAGGATTAAAAGTCGTTAGTCCTATGTAAAGTGCTCTGAATGCCATGGCGGGGTGAGGCATTATATAAAAATAAAGATTAATTAATTAATTATTATTATTAAAATATATATTGCCTTGCAGAAGGGATAGCATTGCTACTGCCCTCCATCATTATTATTATTTGTAGTAGTAGTGTAATTAAACAGCCTGCCCTATTCCTCCCCCAGCCTGAAATGCTAAAAAAAACCACCATGCAGTTTGGCATTCTTTTTATCTCCTCGATTCCGAGCTTCTAGGGTACACTTACAGTTTGCGTTTTTCAGGCTTTTCTGTGCAACCACCAGGGTTCAGAGCTTTATCTTAAAAATGAAACCTGATTCTCATAAAATAACAGGACCTTGGGAGTGTAAGAAAACCACTAAATACCACGAGACTCATAAGAACATTGTGAGTATTGGCAACATCAAAAATACGTGTCTGTGTTTAGATATGAGTAAAATACTGTAACGTAAATTAAGACTCTAGAGCTATGGCTGGTGAACAATTTTTGTTCAGTTTTTCACCTTCTGTTGACCACAGTTAATTAACATAAAAACTTGCCATTTCAGGTATTGCATGCTGAGCCTCACTGTACTTGAGTCTACTGTTAAATCATTCATTCTTCTACTGATGAGGCCCTATTAGTCTCCCCTCAGTCTTCTTACACGTGTATGGTATAAAGCCAATGCATTTATTTGTGTTGTAGATGTTGCATGTTTATCTCGGAGGTATAATAGATTGCAGTTCATGAGGAAGGTTTTTCATTCACAGTCTCTGGATAACGTAACATAAACTATGCGAATGAGTCTCGGGCAATGTATATAGCAGCCAGCCTCAAAAGCTGAGGATGTTTTTCTTTTTAAATCCACACCATTTGCTACATTTTCATTATGTAAAAATATAACTGTTCCTCTGCATAACTCAACTGTTTTAAACTTCTTTTTTTTTCTGGGTAGCACTGCAAATGGTGTGAGCAGAACAGGTTATACTGGGTAAGGTTAAAGAATTCTTTGAGGAGAAAGGCATGTAAGGCCTTTTCCACATGTAACATTTTCCAGCTAGCTATCTGTCCAAAACTAGCCCATGTTTC
This sequence comes from Sphenodon punctatus, assembly GCA_003113815.1. Taxonomy (NCBI): domain Eukaryota; kingdom Metazoa; phylum Chordata; class Lepidosauria; order Sphenodontia; family Sphenodontidae; genus Sphenodon; species Sphenodon punctatus. The sequence continues at coordinate 2,419,367 of QEPC01015736.1, read as the reverse complement.
CAGCCCCCAACTTGTGAGCGGTAAGCCAGCGTAACATGCAAATGCAACCTGTATTTCGTACCCAAATTTCTGACCTTCAGTGGCCGTAGAGACATGGCAAAAACATGGAATAGAAGGGTCCTGGTGGGGATATTCTACACTACGTTCTAATCAAGAACACGGTATCCTTGAATATCATCAGGGGTGCAAGCAGCAAAAAATAAATAAGTAAATATTTTATTTATTTATTTAATACATTTATTAGTCGTCTCCCCCCCCCCAATGCCAATGGCATCCCGGGGCGACATGCAAATAAATAAAAAACAACTTTAATTTATTTTTATTTTTTAAATCCAGCAATTTAAAAACCAAAACAGGGTCGGGATAAACAAATAAAAATAAAAAGGTAAGGGAAGAGATAAAACTAACCCACCCTCCTCCCCAAAGGCCTGGGCGAACAGCCAGGTTTTACAAGCCCACCGGGAATAAATTCACCACCTGGTGTAAAACTCTTGCTACTTGATTACTTGATATATAGGTGTGTCTAGATCAGGGCTGGCCAGATGTATGGTGCATGTGATCCACTTGATCCAGTGGATCCATGCATCAGCCTCAGGTGATCTACCAGAATTTCTTCTGCTAGCTCTGGTGCTCTGGGCCAGGACCCCGCCACTGGCTCCAAGCTCTAGGACACCTCAGCAACTGATTTCAGGCATGGAGAGGAGAACTCTTCTTTAGAGAGAGCCTTTGCCACTGCACTGGAGGAGTTTTCCTTGCCCAGTTCCTCCCCAGACACATTCCCTGGATGAGTCTCCTCCCCAGAAGCAATCTCTGAGAGGCTAGTTTTCCTTCTCACACTGTGATCTACCGGAGATTAGCTTGTCAACTACCAGGAGATCATGATCTCTCTTTCTTGACTGCCCCTGCTCTACAGTGTAATGCTAAACACAGGCTAATTATTATTATTATTAACAAACATTTATATAGCGCCAGCAGTGTACCTGGCACTTTACAAAGTAATAAAATAGACACGGTCCCTGCCCCTAGGGCTTACAATCTGAGAGACAGGAGCTGGGGGAGAGACTTAGGAAGGGGAACAGAGGGAGAGACAAGGGGTCTAACATTCATGAAGATGCGAGGTCTCAAGTGCACGTACTTGGCTTGGTTACGATGAGAATGACAGCAGGCAGGTCCATGTGGCAAGGATAAGGGTAAACCGATCGTAGGTATAGGAAATAGTGGCTCATTGGATTATTCATTCTGTCTCATCGTCTCACGAGCATAGATGGTTGAACAAATGTTTATGCTGCTACGTGTTTTCCTAGCTGCCTGTGACTGTTGAAGACAAACCATGGAGAAAACACAGGAAGCAAAGTGTCTCCATAATGTCCTTTCTAAAAACATCATGTTTCGGTGGTGTCCTGGATGACCAATAACAAAGGCCCCTGAGTAAAATGTGCTACAGCCAATCATGTTTTTTGGACAGAATCAGGCTCACAGGGAAATTCTCTGTGCAATTTCCATTGCTATGAGACATCATGGCACACAAGCTTGGCTTGTGTGTGGTGATATCACCTGTCAGTCACCGCGTGCAAGCCAATCAGAGACTTGTGTGCAATTATTGAAGGCTGACATCACCGCATGCAAGCCAGTCAGAGACTTGTATGCAGTAATGTCACCCAGTCCACATGGTCAGACCAGCCACGTCGCCTCCTGCTGCTGCTGCACCAGGTTTCCCCACTGCTGAGTGGGCCAGGGTAAGTTGGCAATGGGGGGAGGGGGCATTCTCAGTTGCTCCCCCACAATTATAGAACTCTCTCCCCTTGCAGATCCACATACACCTGAGCCTGTTCATCTTCTGGAGGAGATGTAAGACCTTTTTGTTTGGCCAGGCATTTGGTGGGCAGAAATAGGGTTGGGTGGGCTTGGGCAGAGGGGCTTGGAAGGAGGATTGGTGGGTGGCAGGTGGGGATAAAGTGGGTAGATAAAAAATGATGTCTCTTTTAAGGGATTTTAAATGTATTTGATTGTATTTTGTATTTCTTATGTTGTAAGCCACCCTGAGAAGGGCGGGGTAAAAATGTAATAAATAAATAAATAAACCTGGTGGCTTCTCCAGTGTTTGCCCTCAAATCTTCCAGGGAATCCAGCTCCGTACATGCTAAATTGTAAGATAAGAGGGTAGCTCAGAGGGAGATATGATGGGCAGAGGAAGAGTATTAGCACAGCCTGGGATCACGTCCAGTATCTGAAGGAGGGTATCTACTTTTTTAAAAATGGATGACCATGATTAGCACTTGAAAAGCTTGCACATCAAGTAGCTTTTTGGGTTCCCATGCCTTCTCCCCTTGCAGATCAAAGAAGGTGGGGCTTGGTACCAGTGTGGTGTTCAGGAGGACCATGGGCAGAGAAGTGCTGAAAGGAAGTGCTCCCTGCTTTGTCTGGGTAGGTGGGGAGAGCTCAAGAGAGCCTTCCCAAGATTCTAGTAGGAATGGCTTTGGAGTGATCTTTTCTGGGTGGCTAGAGATCACAGATAAGACTGCATCATACATAACTGGCTAGGCAGATAACTGTTTAAATACTGGCGAGAAGGACTGAGGGGTTATAGTGGAGCACAAGCTGAACATGAGTGAACAGTGTGATGCTGTTGTAAAAAAAGGCCAGTGCCATTTTGGGTTTTATGGAGAGAAGCATCATATCCAAGACGCAGGAAGTCATAGCACCTCTGTGCTTGGCACTGGTTAGAGCTCTCTTGGAGTAGAATGTTCAGTCTGGAACTTTGCATTTCCAAAAGGTTGTTAAACTGGAGAGGATTCAAAAGAGAGCAATGAAGATAATCAAGGATCCAGAATACAAGTCATATGAAGAAAGACTGGCGTGTTTAGCCTAGAGCAAAGAAAATTAAGGCGGGAACACATTGACTGTTTTCAAATATTTAAAATGATGCAGACAAAAAATTGAGAACATTTGTCCTCCATTGCCAATGAGACCAGGACAAGTGTTTTAAATTGTAGAAAAGTAAGACTAAGTAAGTTAAATATTAAGAAAAACTTCTTCGCTGTTTAGTTCCATTCAGCATTGAAACAAGCTACCTAGGGTGGCTGTGGAATCTCCTTCTCTGGAGCTTTCCAAGACAAGACTGGGCAGGTGTTTGTCAGGGATGTTTTAGGGGTAGAGTATCCTGCCTCACAGCAGGGGGTTGGAGTAAATGACTCATGAGATCCCTTCAATTTCTACATTTCTGTGATTCTATACTGAAGGGGTCTGCTGGATTGGAGAGATAGCCTAGAGACAAAGGGTTAGAACAGATGTGACGCAAGCCTGCTATGGCCCGCCTGCGCCAGGGACTCAGCTGCATGTCTGTTCCCTGACCTGTTCCCCAGATGTTGGCCCACTAGTGCCCCCAGCTGAATAAACGGCTAGCCCAGAATTCATCTCCCAGAAGATTCCGGGCACACATTCCAGGCCAAGGGCCGCCCAGGTGGGCCAACGCAGGCCACAGCTGTTTGCCCCACCATCCCCTCCATGGCCAGGCACCATGGTTGCCCATCATTGGAGTGGGGGCAGGGGATGGTTTCCCAACTGTTCAGGTTGCAGGCACTTTAATTAAGTGTTGCTGACTTAGGCCACTTTTAGACGAGTGGCGCGTGATTGCGCATCGCAATTGCGCATAGTTTGAAACGTCCGCCTGTTGTAATTAGACGAGACGGAAGTGGGGTATTATGCGCATATTACAGCAGTGGCGCATTTTTAAAGTCTGTGAATTAAATAGCTCGATTGTGAGCTATTTAATTTGCGGACTTTAAAAATGCGCCACTGCCATAATATGCGCATAATACCCCACTTCCGTCTCGTCTAATTACAACAGGTGGACGTTTCAAATTATGCGCAATCGCGATGCGCAATCACGCGCCACTCGTCTAAAAGCGGCCTTAGAGAGTGATAGTCGCTGTTCCCGCCCCAGACCAGGGAGCCACTGCTCCGGCAGCGTGTCTGTTTTTACCCAAAGCAGCTGTGACCTGTTTTGACCCCATGCCTGTCTGTGTCCTTCCGCTGTTACCTGCAGCAATCCACCATAACTGCAGGGTCTAGGTTCTATGCTCTGTACAGGTTCTCTGTACCAGGTTCTATGCTCTGTACATCAAAGCATAGAATCTGGACCCTTGTAATACAGACAAAGCCTTGGAATTTGCTCACAGTTTCTGTCTTTTACTCAATCCACTTTGAAAGATCAACCTTCTTCAAAGAAAATGCCAAAAAGCCGTGCTAAGGTAAACACCCAGCCCATGCTCAAATATAAACAATATTTAAGAAGCTACACTCAAAACATTAGCAATAAAATACTCCACATGTATTTCTTTTCTGAGAGCCTAAATGGAAATTGAATCTCACTTACTTTGAACAGAATTCAATTTAAAAAATTCTGTCTCGATTCCATCCTGTGAAAAGCCCTCACAAATTTATTCTGGGGACTTCTGGTGTGGAGGCTGGACATAGTTCTATTTATTTTTAATGGAATCCAGTCCTAATGTTTAAGGTTATTCTTAACTCCCCTCTGCTGTACAGTTTTCGCATATAAGCCAACTGAGGACAACTCGTTATTAAAGAAGCCGGCAGGTGTTCTAGGCTCTGAAACATATTAAATAAAGAACTCAACGGGAATCAGGTTGGCTTCAAGCTCCAAAAAGAAATTAAGTAATGAAGACAGCAGCTCTTCACCGAGACCCCTTCAGCATAAGTAAGTGGTCTTATCAGAGAATGGGATGTTATGTATGTTTGTTATCTGACTAGCCTTCTTCTATGTCAGTAGCAAAGATTCTAGTAAATAGAAGAATGACCAGAGAGAAGGAGGAAGGTACAGTGGTTAGGGAGCTGTACTGGAGATCCAGATTAATTTTCTTGCTGTGCTACAAACTCCCTTTTGGGGCTTCAGTGCAAGACACTGGGTGAAAACAGACATAATGCTAACCACCCTTTAACCACCCTTGGTGGTTATTTATGCATGTTACAGGGCTTTATTGGTGCCCCATGCAGCCCTGCAACATACATAAAAAACCACTAAGGGTGGTTAAAGGGTGGCTAGTGTCATGTCTGTTTTCACCCACTGTTTCCATGTGCATGTTTCTCATGCCTCAAAAAGGTATAATGAGGATAAATACGTTAAAAATGTATGGTGCTCAGATATCGTCAGAATGGAAGCCATATCACAATGCAGTAATTATACAGACAATTCTACATAATGGGCACAAACCAGACCCATAGGGCTCAGCATTCCAAGCTCTGAAGAAGACTAGGGCTGCTTTCAGACCTCCCCACCCACCCCCATATTCTGGCTGCAGGAGGGAACGCGCAGCCAGTATATGCGCGGGGTTTGGTCGGTCTGAAAGCCCCCTTACACGGCTTTGCCAGCAAATACCCACAGAGATACAGAGCAGGATTCCACACGCTCCCTGCACATTCCCTCACGCAACCAGAATATGCGCGCGCACGAGGGGTGAGGGGGATGACGTCTAAAAGTGGCCTGAGTCTTCTAGATCAGAACTTTATAAATGGACTTATCTGTAGAACATGAGATAGATGATGACGATAATATAATAAAATAATAATAATAACACATTTTATTTTAATATAGCGCCCCCCTGCCATATCACTTGGAGCGCTTCACATATACTAAATCAACACAACTTTTAATCCTCACAACAACCCTGTGAGGTAGGTTAGGCTGAGAGAATATATTGTGACTGGCTCGAGGTCACCCAGTGAGGTTTTGGCTAAGGCGAAACATGAATAGGGTCCACCCCTACCTCCCGATTCTAGTACTGCGCACTTAGCCATTACATTAAATGGTGGACCAAATACTGCCCTGATTGGCATCTGTCTCATAAACACCATTGTAATCAGTAGGCTTGCAAGTCAAGGAATTTTTGAATCTATTCTTACCCAAGTGCACTTCAATTAAAGAATCTCATCCATACTGACTTCCACATTATCCTTGGTCAATAAATTGGAGAGAGAGGGAATGGGACACTTTTCTTTCCTTTGACTAATATTATTCTAGAGTATGGAGATTCAGCAAATTGTGTCTTTAGTCTTATATACACTTTTGTCCACCCAAAGTAAAATTTAAAATACCTCCTTGAGAATCAAGTTTAGATTAAAATGATATTTATTTTAAAATGTGTTCTTAAACTATTCAAGACCAAACGTAAGCAAAATCTTGTTCTTCTCCTTGCTGCTTAGCTGTTGAACTATGCAAATCAGAATATGTTTTGAGACAAGATTTTAAAAGGAACCGCATAGTGCATTTGAATCCCCCCTATTAAAATTATGTTCTTGCAGTCACTGAAGATAATTGACAATTAACAGCAAATATCTAATACAGAGCTTTCTTTTTTGTAAGGGTGAGTCCTATGCATCCAGATCCAATTCCTGCTGAAGTCTGCGGAAAGGCTTCTAGTAACAGGAATATGACTGTGTTGTAGGACATATTCTGATTTGCATAGTTCAACAGCTAAGCAGCAAGGAGAAGAACAAGATTTTGCTTACGTTTGGTCTTGAATAGTTTAAGAACACATTTTAAAATAAATATCATTTTAATCTAAACTTGATTCTCAAGGAGGTATTTTAAATTTTACTTTGGGTGGACAAAAGTGTATATAAGACTAAAGACACAATTTGCTGAATCTCCATACTCTAGAATAATATTAGTCAAAGGAAAGAAATCTCTCTCCAATTTATTGACCAAGGATAATGTGGAAGTCAGTATGGATGAGATTCTTTAATCGAAGTGCACTTCGGTAAGAACAGATTCAAAAATTCCTTGACTGGCAAGCCTACTGATTACAATGGTGTTTATGAGACAGATGCCAATCAGGGCAGTATTTGAATGGATTGGTAAATGAGAAAATGGCAAGTTAGTAGCAGTAATACCCAGTAAATCAGTAACGGTAATACCCAGTTGTCAGGTCACAGGGGATTCCTTGAAGCCTCCGCAATTAGGTAGGAGCCAAGCATGGCTCCTTTAAGATTGTTCCACAGCAGTATGTTGCTAAGAGAAACCGAGGTCTCTGCTTCCTTTCCAAGATGGTGCTTCCCTGCCTTAGAAAACCCCATTATTTGTTGTATGCATGACCTTGTGCCATTGTGGTGGTGGAATTTGCTTCCTGGCCAGTCCTCTGGAGGTAATTCAATAACCCAGTGATGATCTCTGGTCCCCGCCTGTTCAGGCATACCATATAAGATTGTGAAGGAAATCTAACCTTGCACACATGTGGTGTCATCTCCCTGTCTGTAGCTCCATTCCTGTCTCTCCCCATCTTCCTTACTGACACTAATATTTCAGGTAAACGGGTCCCCAAGTCAGTAACTGGTTATCTATCAGGAACTTGATAAGCTACCCAGAATTTTAGATATTACCCATGGTAGCAAATTAGCTACCCGTTTTAGCTCTAAATTTGGTTTAGCTTTTTCTTCAGGCATCAGTAGGACTTTTAATTTTGTGTGTGTGTGTGTGTGTGTGTGTATGTATATATATATATATATATATCAGAACTTCCGATAACCTACAAGATCTTTTTCTTAAAATTATTTTTATGGATTGATTTACTATATCCTTCCATCTCACTGTTAAAAATTTTCAGTTACAGCTGTTCTTACCTCCAATTCTCCAAGCTAATCACACAGATTCCTGGTCCCCTGGAACATCAGTTTGTTGCAGAGACAGTTAGAGACTCCTGAAATCAATAAGTTAATATGTATTTACAAAAACAATTAAATATCAATTTTCTCATAGAAAGCAGTTATAGCCCAAAATAAACAATAAGACAAAACTCATGCATGTGCTTATAGTGCATTGACACAGCCATTCCTGCAGGGAGGCTGTCATAGAACCATTGCAGATGGCTGTGAAAATGAGTTCAGGAGGTGTTTTTAAATGAGATGCTAAAACTATGCTGCTCTCATAGCGTCCACAAAGTCGCATCCAGCTAAGCTTTTCGAGGTGGTGAGGGGGCTGGTCAGTCTGGCCTTCCAACACCTGGAACTGGAATTTTCCTGTGCTTACTGTGACACTCTTGTCGACTTTTTTGTGGATAAAATTGTTTGGATTCATCATGACATCGACACTGCATTTGCTGCAGTAGAAGAATCAGAGGTAATGGAAGCCCTGCCTAGTCCTGTTTTATGGGATCAGTTCCAGTGGGTGTTGCCTGCTGATGCAGGGGATGTCCTTGGGGCAGTTGGGCCACCTGTTGTGAACTGGACCCGTGCCCGTCCTGGCTGGTTAAGGCCAGTCGGGAGACACTGGGGCCATTGCTGGCTGGGGTAGTCACTGCCTCCCTTAGGGAGGGCAGAGTACTGGGCTGCCTTAAGGAGGCAGTGGTGCGGCCTCTGCTCAAGAAACCATCTTTGGACATTGACTCCCTGGCCAGCTATTGGCCTGTCTCTAACCTTCCCTTTTTAGGGAAGGTTATTGAATGGGTGGTGGCTCAGTAGCTTCAGGGGCATCTGAACCGTGACAGTTTTCTGGATCCCTTGAAGTCTGGCTTTCAGCCGGGGTTTGGCACTAAGACTGTGCTTGTGGCCGCCTTGGTCAACGACCTTCACTGTGAGAGTTGGATCTGGGTTGGTTCAACCTATTGAACCTGTTAAATCTCTCGGCTGCATTTGATACCGTTAATCATGAGTTGTTGGTGGCTTGCTTGCAGGACTTAGCTAGGGTGGGAGGGACTGTTGATGAATGGTTCCGCTCTTTCCTGGCGGGGAGAACTCAACGTGTGGTACTGGGTGTCTGTTCATCATCTCCCCAGAACCTCTCATGTGGAGTCTATTCTGTCCCCTCTCCAGTTCAACATGTACATGCAGTTTTTGGGAGAGGTTGTCAGAAGGTTTGGTGTGCAGTGCCATCAATATGCTGATGACACCCAGCTTTACCTTTCTTTTTCAGCTGACAGAGGCTCAGCAATCTCGTGCTTACCCAGTGTTTGGTGGCTGTGGGGGATTAGATGAGGGTGAGCCATCTGAAGCTGGATCCCGATAAGATGGCGGTGATGCTGGTGGGAGGAGATGAGGGTGTGTGGCTCCCATCATTGATGGGGGTCTTCCCTCCATTTGTCCCACAGGTTTGGAGCCTGGGGGTGCTCCTCGACTCACAGCTCTGCCTGAATGCCCAGGTGGCAGCTGTGGTGAGGGGGGCATTTCTCCAGTTACATTGGGTGCAACTGCTTCAGCTGTATGTCCTGGACTCTGACCTAGCCACCATCATCCATGGTTTCACCACCTCAAGACTGGACAACTGCAACGCACTTTACGTGGGGCTACCCTTGGTGACAGTCCGGAGACTGCAGCTAGTGCAGAATGTGGTGGCCTGCTTCTTTATGTAGACAGGTCGCTGTGAGCACATTACACCAGTGCTCCAGTCTCTGCACTGGCTGCCTATAGTCTTCCGGGCCCAATTCAAGGTGTTGGTTTTGACCTATACAGCCCGATATGGCCTGGGCCCCATTTATCTGTGGGATTGCCTCACCCCCAGGGTCCTGGCTCTGCCCTTGCGGTCGAATAGGAGCACCCTCCTCGCATTACCCCGAGTATTTCGGGTGGTGACAATGGGGAGGATGTTCTCAGTGGTCACACCGCGGCTGTGGAAATCCCTCCTGACAGAGGTCTGCTTGGCCCCGACCCATCCCTCTTTCCGTAGACAGTGTAAGGCTTGGCTGTTCCGCCAGGCTTTTGGCGAGGAAGATGGGTGATGGGTGGGAGTTGGAAAGGGGGGAGGAAGGGTTTTTATCTCCACCATGGGGTGTTTTATTGCTGTTTTAATGGAGTTTCTTTGTACTTCTGTATTTTTATTGTTGTTTGTATTTTTATATTTTTAATATTTATTTATTTTATTTTGTTTATTAATTTTATTACATTTGCCTATGGCATCTCGGGGTGGCTTCCAACACGACATAAAACAATTTATCACAATATAAAACCAATGTACAATGTTATCATTAAAACAAGTTTAAAACACCCCATGCACAAAAGTTTAACCCACCCTCTCCTCCCCGCCTCTGAAGACCTGGGAGAACAGCCATGTCTTACAGGCCCGACGGAAAGCCAACAGACTCGGGGCCAGCTGTGCTTCCTCAGGAGTTCCACAACCGGGGCCCAGCCACTGAGAACGCCCTATCCATTGTAGCCCCCCGCTTTATGCGGGAGACCTCCAAGAAGGCACCCCTGGTGAACCAGAGGGTCCGTCCTGAGTCGCGGAGGCTGAGGCAGTCCCTGAGGTATCCAGGTCCAGGACCGTGTAGGGCCTTATAGATCAAAGTCAAAACCTTGAATCTGGCTCAGCACGTTGCAGGCAGCCAGTGCAGTGCACAGACCACCGGTGTTATGTGCTCTTGTTGGCCCATCCCTGTTAGGAGACGGGCCACCGCATTCTGCACTAGCTGCAACCTCCGGGCCAGCGTCAAAGAAAGCCCCACATAGAGAGCATTACAGTAATTCAGCCTCGAGGTGATGAAGGCATGGATCAGAGTGGCCGGGTCGGGTCTGGAGATGTACAGGCACAGCCTCTGCACCAGATACAGCTGGCAGAACGCCGTCTTCACCACCACATCCACCTGCTGATCTAGACGGAGACCCACGTCCAATAACACCCCCAGACTCCGAACCTGCTGGGCCACAGAGGTGCGCACCCCCTCCACAAGAGGGGGCAACATCTCTCCCGCTCAGCCTACCACCATCACCTCCGTCTTATTGGAATTGAGCCTCAGTCTGCTCTGCCATAACCAACTTGCCATGGCCTCCAAACACTGAGATAGCATGGAGACAGCAGGCCCTGGGTCGACTGAAAAAGAGAGGTAAAGCTGGGTATCATCAGCATATTGGTGGCAACGCACACCAAACCCTCTCACAATCTTCCCCCAAGGGCTGCATATATACATTAAACAATAAAGGAGACAGGATTGAACCTTGTGGAATGCCACAGTCCAGGGCCTGGGAGCTAGATGTTTCTGCTCCCAGGACAACCTGCTGGGTCCTCCCCAAGAGGAATGACTGGAACCAACCAAGGGAGGTCCCATCCAGACCCCCCAGGTCATGCAACAGTTTCAACAGCAGCCCATGGTCCACTGTATCAAATGCAGCCACGCGATCTAGCAGGACCAGCAGTGTCAAACGTCCTGCATCCATCTCCCGGTGGAGATCGTCCACCAAGGCCACCAATGCCATTTCCGTACCATGGCCGGGCCGAAACCCTGATTGAAACGGGTCAACAAAACCTATGCTGTCTAGGTGAACCTGGAGCTGCAAGGCCACTGCCCGTTCAATAACCTTCCCTAAAAAGGGAAGGTTAGAGACGGGTCAGTAAGTGGTGAGTGCGTCCACATCCAAAGATGAGTCCTTCCACAGGGGGCGCACCACAGCCTCCTTGAGACCTGGGAGCAAACTGCCGAAGGGACGCGTTGACAACCCCCACCAGCACCGGCCCCAATATCTCCCTGGAGGCTTTCACCAACCAGGATGGGCAGGGATCTAATTCACAACTAGTGGCCCTTACCAACCCCAGAATCTCCACAGCATCGGCTGGCATCACTTCCTGAAACGCCTCCCAGAAAGATGGACCAGACGGCGCCTCCATCACCTCATGCTCAATTCCTACTGTCTCCAGGGGCGGCTGGTGGATTTTGAGGTTGGAGGAGCAGTAAGGCCGGCTGGCCTGCCGGTGGTGAAGCCGCCGGTGGGCCTACGAGTCTAGGGGCAGAGCCAGGGCAACGGTAGGCGGAGCCAGGTCAACGGTAGGCCAGTGGCGTTGCATAACCCAGCAGCAAGGAGTTCCCAGGGTTAACGTTGGATGGTCATGACATTACATAATGCTGGGAATGCTACTGTGTAAAGCCCTGCTACTGGGGATTAGAGAAACCTCTTACTGGAGTCCTATTTGCTCTCTTTCCCACCGGGTCCAAATTAACCATAGTGTTAGGGTGGGTACCTGGGAAGGAGGGGATACCCCACAGAGGCCACACGCTCGTTCTTAACACACCCCGACAGTCACTTGCACCCTCCTTTCTCCCACGGGGTCCCACACAATTCTTCGTGGGAAAACGATCCCTCAGGGTAGTAGTTGGCCCAGGTGGTCTTAATAGACAAGAGGCCTTATCATCATTGGGATCAGGGAGCGAACGCAACCTTGAGTGGGACCCCCCACTCATTACTCCTTGCACGCGCACCCTCTTCCCTTTCACTCTGTGCTGGAATCGGGAGGGGTTAAAGTGTAGGGTTACGTGAGGTCCACGGGGGGCCAACCCCTAGGGGATGGGGGGTAGGGTAACAGGACACTCTCACCCGGACGGGGAAGATGGGGCTCAAGAGACACCGGTAGGGGGCTGGTGCAACTAGTCAGACTCCTTCACAGACCCTTGCTCTCACACCTCTCTCGCTCTTCCTCACTCTCCCACTCTTACACTCACTCTCACTCTCCGTGCCATTCACCCACCTCGCTCTCCTTCACCCAGTCACACTTCTCTCGCTCCTCCACTCGTTCCACGCTCTCTCGTCAGTCTCTCTCTCGCTCTCTCTCCTTCAGTCGCTTGGGGCCAGTTTCACAGCGCTGCTGATCTCCGGCAGCGCTGTGTTCTCCCCAACGGTGTTATGTAGGGCTAGCCCCGCCCTTCCTGTCACGTAGCCTCGCTGAACATCGCAACATTATGACCATGCCCCCAGGATCGGCTGCGGCAGCGTCTGCCGGTTCTGGGGCCTTACTTTCCTGTCGCGGGGTTTCCACTGCGGCTTCTACGGGGCCGGTGCCCCTCTTGCGCTTCTCCCTAGGGGTGGCCTTTCGGGTTTTTCTCTGCCAACCCCCGTACCCCTGTCTCCTGTGTCTCCTGACCATGACATCACCCCCCCCTCCACGCCCCCCTCCCCTCCCCGTGGGGGTGGGCTGCGGGGCGCAAGGGAAAGCGGGCGTGGAACCTGCAGACCAACAAGGGTGCTCGTACCGCAGATGCAGGTTCCCAAGACCGCTCAGAGGAGGGGTACCCCTTCCAATCCACGAGGTAGTATAAGGTGCCGCGGATCCGGCGAGAATCCAGAATCACCTGTACCTCGAAGTCAGACTCGGGCAATATATTGCAGGGTGGCCCCGGAGGGGTGGTTTCGGGAAAACGGGAGGGATAACAGCGCTTAAGCAGACACACATGGAATACGGGGTGGATCCACATCCCGGGGGGCAGAGCCACCCAATACGTGACGGGATTAACTTGGTGCGTGATGGGGAAGGGACCCATATAACGATTATCAAGCTTAGATGATGGCCGGGCGGACGGGTAATGTCGCCGATCCACCCACACTCTGTCACCTACAAGAAAGGGCGAGGCGACCTGGCGTCGCCTATCTGCCCTTTGCTTGTATTGCTGTCGGGCTTGCTGCAATTGTGTATGGGCGAGGGTGTGTGCCTGGTGAATGTAGGACACCAATGCCCCTGCAGCAGGAACGTTTGTGGTCGGGTGTTCAAGAAACACCAACCTAGGGTGAAACCCGTACGTGACGTAAAAGGGGGATGTCCCTATGGAAGCATTCGGCGAATTATTGTATGCGAACTCCGCAAGGGGTAATAGGTCTACCCAATCCTCCTGTAAATAGTTGGTATAGCACCGGAGGTATTGCTCTAAGGCCTGGTTGACGCATTCAACTTGGCCGTTGGTCTGAGGGTGATATGCGGTGGATGGAGCAAGGCGGACCCCCAGTGCCGTGAACAAGGCCCTCCAAAAACGTGCAGTGAACTGTGAACCGCGATCAGATATAATAACCGCAGGGATCCCGTGTAAGCACACGACATGTTTGGCGGTTTGTTTGGCGGTAGGCAGGTTGGGGCAAGGGATGAAGTGTCCCATCTTTGTAAATTGGTCCACAATTACAAGGACCATCGTGTGCCCCCGGGAGGGAGGCAGTTCTACTATAAAATCAAGATTGATCCGTTGCCAGGGCCCCCGTGGCAGCGGGGCCAATTGGAGCAACCCGATGGGCCGACTGCGGGGGGTTTTGGTCTGGCAGCATACCGTACATCCCTGTATGTACGCCCTTACATCCTTCCGCATCGTGGGCCACCAGAAGTGCCGTTGCACTAGCTCTAATGTACGGCATTGTCCCGGATGCCCTGCCATTGGGGCGTCGTGATGTGCCCACAATATCTTGCGTTGGGCCACCGGGGGAACCACCAGGGCGCCGCCATGACAGGGGAGATCCGATAGGCCTTGTTGGATGGGATTGCCTGGCAACCCCTTACAAACTAATTGGCGAAATTGACATGCGGTGATCCCCACTGCCCCGAATACCTTTGGGGAAAGGAGGCAGTCCCCATGTAGGGCGGCCTCGACGTTATCTTCATATCGCCGGGATAAGGCGTCCGCCAGCATATTCTGGTGTCCTGGGCGATAGATGATGGTGAATTGGAATCGGGTGAAAAACAATGCCCACCAGGCGTGCCTTTCCGTCACTATTTGTGCTGTCTGTAAGAACGTGAGGTTTTTATGATCCGTGATTACTTGCACGGTATGCGTGGCTCCCTCTAAATGGTGCCTCCACGTTTCAAATGCCACCTTAATGGCTAAAAGCTCTCGGTCCATGATAGTGTAGTTCCGCTCTGCCGAGCTCAATTGCCACGAGTAATACGCGCAGGGCAAGCGTAGCGTGGTTTCAGGGGCTTCTTGTAGGAGTACCGCTCCTAGAGCAATACTGGAGGCATCTGTTTCCACAATGAATGGTAATGTTGGATTTGGGTGTTGCAAAATGGGGGCCTGGGTAAATGCGGCCTTGATTTTCTCAAAGGCCCTTTGTTGCTCACTGCCCCATACGTAGGGCTGTCTTTTCTTCAGCAGCAGGGTGAGGGGGACCGTCGTTTCGGCATACCCCGCGATATACTGCCAATAGTAATTGGCGCTCCCCAAAAAGCGTTGCAGGGGCTTCACCCCTCGTGGTGGCTGCCAGGTGGCAATTGCCTCTACCTTACGAGGTTCCATTTGAATTCCTGAAGGGGAGATGATGAACCCCAAGAAGGGAACCGTATCTTGGTGAAAGATGCACTTTGAAAGTTTACAATAAAGGTGGTGTTGCCTCAATCGACTTAAGACGGTGCAAACCTGGCTAACATGTTCCTTGAGATTACGGGAATAGATCAGAATGTCGTCCAGGTAGGCTACCATGTACTGGTCAAGTATATCCCGAAAAATGTCACTGATAAAGTGTTGGAACGCTGCCGGCGCGTTGGCCAACCCGTAGGGCATCACTAGGTACTCAAAGTGGCCGTACCTCGTCCGGAAGGCCGTCTTCCACTCATCTCCTTGTTTCATGCGGAGCAAATTATATGCCCCCCTCAAGTCGAGTTTAGTAAACATTGTAGCCCCTTGGAGACGATCTAGCAGCTCCGAGATGAGGGGCAAGGGGTATCGGTTCTTTATCGTGATGTCGTTTAGACCCCGGTAATCTATGCAAGGCCTCAACCCCCCATCTTTCTTAGGCACGAAAAACAGGGGGGCCCCCCCTGGGGACGTGGATGGTCTAATGAACCCCTTTTCCAAGTTCTCACCTATGTACTCCTTCAAGGTCCGGAGTTCTGGTCCTGAAAGGGCATAAATCCTCCTGTAGGGGGGGATGGTGTTAGGTAGGAGTTCAATGGGACAGTCGTACTCTCTATGAGGGGGCAACGTTAGCGCCTGCTGCTCCTTAAAGACGTCTTGAAGGTCTTGGTATTCCCTCGGTAAGTGTTTAGCTAATTGCAGGGTCATGACCCCGATATGTTGATCCGGGACTCGGATGGAGTGGGGGTGATCCTCCTGGTGCGCACACCCGGGCGAGGCAAAGGTCACGGTTCCCTGCTGCCAGTCTATCGCAGGGTTATGTCGACGTAACCATGGAATTCCCAGGACTACCGGGAAGGCAGGGGTGCTGACCACGTCTAGGTCTAATTCCTCCCGGTGTTTTCCTATCATCCCTAGCAAACCCCGGGTTCGAGTGGTGACTGGACCTGAAGCGAGGGGGGAGCCGTCTATGGCGAACACTGCCTCCGGTCTTGGTTTGAGCCGTACTGGCACGTGGTGCCTATCCACCAACGTTGCGTCAATAAAGTTGCCCGATGCCCCATAATCCACAAGAGCTCGGATCACTATGGATCGGCCTGGGGAGATGACCAGGGTAAGGGGTACTCTCACCTGGACTAGGTCGGTTACTTCGTGTCTGGTGTTTCCTAGAACGGAGAGGGGGAGTAGGTTACTAGTTACTGGGTTGCCCCCTTCCCATCCCGGTCGCCCCCGTTTCCCGCCCCTCATCGACTAGGGGGGAGTGCCGGGCACTCCCTTGCGAAATGCCCGGCTGCCCCACAATAAAAGCAAAGCCTGTCCAGCTGTCTGCGTTCCCGTTCCTGGGCTCTTACCGGTCCTCGAGAGGCCCCCAACTGCATTGCCTCGGGTTCGTCGACGCGGTTCACCTCACTCCGACTGGGGGCTACGGGTGGCGCTCGGGATTGCCAAGGCTGGCCCCCTTCCTGCTGCCGTTCTCTCCTCCGCTCCGTAAGGCGGGCATCAATTTGACAGGTGAGATTCACAAATTCACCCCATTTTTCCGGGATAGGGGCAAAGGCAAGCTGGTCCTTGATATCGTCATTAAGCCCCTTCCGGAACAACACCTTGAGGACGTTGTCCGGCCAATTCACGTCCACTGCCAGCTTTTGGAAGTGGGTCACGTACTCTAGGAGGGTTCCTCGCCCCTGCCGCAGAGCCATAATAGCTGTCTCTGCATCTTTCACCCTGTGAGGGTTATCAAAGAGGAAGGCAAACTCCTGAATGAATCCCTGGAAATCATTAAGCAGTGGGCTCTCTTGTGACAATAAGGGGGTAGCCCAGTCTAGTGCAATCCCCTCTAAATGACCGATAATAAAGGCCACCTTTGNGTTTGGTGGCTGTGGGGGATTAGATGAGGGTGAGCCATCTGAAGCTGGATCCCGATAAGATGGCGGTGATGCTGGTGGGAGGAGATGAGGGTGTGTGGCTCCCATCATTGATGGGGGTCTTCCCTCCATTTGTCCCACAGGTTTGGAGCCTGGGGGTGCTCCTCGACTCACAGCTCTGCCTGAATGCCCAGGTGGCAGCTGTGGTGAGGGGGGCATTTCTCCAGTTACATTGGGTGCAACTGCTTCAGCTGTATGTCCTGGACTCTGACCTAGCCACCATCATCCATGGTTTCACCACCTCAAGACTGGACAACTGCAACGCACTTTACGTGGGGCTACCCTTGGTGACAGTCCGGAGACTGCAGCTAGTGCAGAATGTGGTGGCCTGCTTCTTTATGTAGACAGGTCGCTGTGAGCACATTACACCAGTGCTCCAGTCTCTGCACTGGCTGCCTATAGTCTTCCGGGCCCAATTCAAGGTGTTGGTTTTGACCTATACAGCCCGATATGGCCTGGGCCCCATTTATCTGTGGGATTGCCTCACCCCCTGGGTCCTGGCTCTGCCCTTGCGGTCGAATAGGAGCACCCTCCTCGCATTACCCCGAGTATTTCGGGTGGTGACAATGGGGAGGATGTTCTCAGTGGTCACACCGCGGCTGTGGAAATCCCTCCTGACAGAGGTCTGCTTGGCCCCGACCCATCCCTCTTTCCGTAGACAGTGTAAGGCTTGGCTGTTCCGCCAGGCTTTTGGCGAGGAAGATGGGTGATGGGTGGGAGTTGGAAAGGGGGGAGGAAGGGTTTTTATCTCCACCATGGGGTGTTTTATTGCTGTTTTAATGGAGTTTCTTTGTACTTCTGTATTTTTATTGTTGTTTGTATTTTTATATTTTTAATATTTATTTATTTTATTTTGTTTATTAATTTTATTACATTTGCCTATGGCATCTCGGGGTGGCTTCCAACACGACATAAAACAATTTATCACAATATAAAACCAATGTACAATGTTATCATTAAAACAAGTTTAAAACACCCCATGCACAAAAGTTTAACCCACCCTCTCCTCCCCGCCTCTGAAGACCTGGGAGAACAGCCATGTCTTACAGGCCCGACGGAAAGCCAACAGACTCGGGGCCAGCTGTGCTTCCTCAGGAGTTCCACAACCGGGGCCCAGCCACTGAGAACGCCCTATCCATTGTAGCCCCCCGCTTTATGCGGGAGACCTCCAAGAAGGCACCCCTGGTGAACCAGAGGGTCCGTCCTGAGTCGCGGAGGCTGAGGCAGTCCCTGAGGTATCCAGGTCCAGGACCGTGTAGGGCCTTATAGATCAAAGTCAAAACCTTGAATCTGGCTCAGCACGTTGCAGGCAGCCAGTGCAGTGCACAGACCACCGGTGTTATGTGCTCTTGTTGGCCCATCCCTGTTAGGAGACGGGCCACCGCATTCTGCACTAGCTGCAACCTCCGGGCCAGCGTCAAAGAAAGCCCCACATAGAGAGCATTACAGTAATTCAGCCTCGAGGTGATGAAGGCATGGATCAGAGTGGCCGGGTCGGGTCTGGAGATGTACAGGCACAGCCTCTGCACCAGATACAGCTGGCAGAACGCCGTCTTCACCACCACATCCACCTGCTGATCTAGACGGAGACCCACGTCCAATAACACCCCCAGACTCCGAACCTGCTGGGCCACAGAGGTGCGCACCCCCTCCACAAGAGGGGGCAACATCTCTCCCGCTCAGCCTACCACCATCACCTCCGTCTTATTGGAATTGAGCCTCAGTCTGCTCTGCCATAACCAACTTGCCATGGCCTCCAAACACTGAGATAGCATGGAGACAGCAGGCCCTGGGTCGACTGAAAAAGAGAGGTAAAGCTGGGTATCATCAGCATATTGGTGGCAACGCACACCAAACCCTCTCACAATCTTCCCCCAAGGGCTGCATATATACATTAAACAATAAAGGAGACAGGATTGAACCTTGTGGAATGCCACAGTCCAGGGCCTGGGAGCTAGATGTTTCTGCTCCCAGGACAACCTGCTGGGTCCTCCCCAAGAGGAATGACTGGAACCAACCAAGGGAGGTCCCATCCAGACCCCCCAGGTCATGCAACAGTTTCAACAGCAGCCCATGGTCCACTGTATCAAATGCAGCCACGCGATCTAGCAGGACCAGCAGTGTCAAACGTCCTGCATCCATCTCCCGGTGGAGATCGTCCACCAAGGCCACCAATGCCATTTCCGTACCATGGCCGGGCCGAAACCCTGATTGAAACGGGTCAACAAAACCTATGCTGTCTAGGTGAACCTGGAGCTGCAAGGCCACTGCCCGTTCAATAACCTTCCCTAAAAAGGGAAGGTTAGAGACGGGTCAGTAAGTGGTGAGTGCGTCCACATCCAAAGATGAGTCCTTCCACAGGGGGCGCACCACAGCCTCCTTGAGACCTGGGAGCAAACTGCCGAAGGGACGCGTTGACAACCCCCACCAGCACCGGCCCCAATATCTCCCTGGAGGCTTTCACCAACCAGGATGGGCAGGGATCTAATTCACAACTAGTGGCCCTTACCAACCCCAGAATCTCCACAGCATCGGCTGGCATCACTTCCTGAAACGCCTCCCAGAAAGATGGACCAGACGGCGCCTCCATCACCTCATGCTCAATTCCTACTGTCTCCAGGGGCGGCTGGTGGATTTTGAGGTTGGAGGAGCAGTAAGGCCGGCTGGCCTGCCGGTGGTGAAGCCGCCGGTGGGCCTACGAGTCTAGGGGCAGAGCCAGGGCAACGGTAGGCGGAGCCAGGTCAACGGTAGGCCAGTGGCGTTGCATAACCCAGCAGCAAGGAGTTCCCAGGGTTAACGTTGGATGGTCATGACATTACATAATGCTGGGAATGCTACTGTGTAAAGCCCTGCTACTGGGGATTAGAGAAACCTCTTACTGGAGTCCTATTTGCTCTCTTTCCCACCGGGTCCAAATTAACCATAGTGTTAGGGTGGGTACCTGGGAAGGAGGGGATACCCCACAGAGGCCACACGCTCGTTCTTAACACACCCCGACAGTCACTTGCACCCTCCTTTCTCCCACGGGGTCCCACACAATTCTTCGTGGGAAAACGATCCCTCAAGGTAGTAGTTGGCCCAGGTGGTCTTAATAGCCACGAGGCCTTATCATCATTGGGATCAGGGAGCGAACGCAACCTTGAGTGGGACCCCCCACTCGTTACTCCTTGCACGCGCACCCTCTTCCCTTTCACTCTGTGCTGGAATCGGGAGGGGTTAAAGTGTAGGGTTACGTGAGGTCCATGGGGGGCCAACCCCTAGGGGACGGGAGGTAGGGTAACAGGACACTCTCACCAGGACGGGGAAGATGGGGCTCAAGTGACACCGGTAGGGGGCTGGTGCAACTAGTCAGACTCCTTCACAGACCCTTGCTCTCACACCTCTCTCGCTCTTCCTCACTCTCCCACTCTTACCCTCACTCTCACTCTCCATGCCGTTCACCCACCTCGCTCTCCTTCGCCCAGTCACACCTCTCTCGCTCCTCCACTCGTTCCACGCTCTCTCTTCAGTCTCTCTCTCGCTCTCTCTCCTTCAGTCGCTTGGGGCCAGTTTCACAGTGCTGCTGATCTCCGGCAGCACTGTGTTCTCCCCAACGGCGTTATGTAGGGCTAGCCCTGCCCTTCCTGTCACGTAGCCTCGCTGAACGTCGCAATGTTGTGACCACACCCCCAGGATCGGCTGCGGCAGCGTCTGCCGGTTCTGGGGCCTTACTTTCCTGTCGCGGGGTTTCCACTGCGGCTTCTACGGGGCTGGTGCCCCTCTTGCACTTCTCCCTAGGGGTGGCCTTTTGGGTTTTTCTCTGCCAACCCCCGTACCCCTGTCTCCTGTGTCTCCCGGCCGTGACACATAGTAGGTTAAAAAAATAGATCACGTTGCCATCGCCTACCTTTATCCTGAACCCTCGAATCCTCTATTTTCATGGCATCCTTGGCCACCTGTAGTCTTCTGAAGGTATAGGCTTTGGGACAAGCCTTCCTTCTGACTTGGAGAACTTGGGAGGACTGAGTTAACTCCCTGTTCTGTGACAAGCGGAATCAGAAGAGAATGAAAGGGAAGAGAAAGACAGGACAGAGGAGAAGTAGGAGGGAAAGGGTTTGGTTTTGGAGCACGAGAAGAGGAAGGAGGAAGAGATGGGTTAAGTGGGGGACAGGGGAAAAGGGTTTCCTTGTTGTCTGCAGCCTTCTCTTCTGCTGCGCTCCTACCTACTTTCTCCTATGTTCACAAGGAAAGCAAGGCGAGGTGTGGAATCATGCCAGATCTCAGACAAACTAGATAGAAAAAAGAAGCAAATTAATTTAGATGTTTGCATTTTGAATGACATTTTTAATTTTGCCTGTTTGTGGACCTCTCCCCCAAAGAAGAGGTCCAGGACCCTCCCAGTCCCCATGCCATCACTTACCATTATCCTGAACACTCTTCATTTTCATGCTGTCCTTGGCTGCCTGTAGTTTTCTAGGGTAGGCTCCCAGTCCATTCTCTGTTCAGGTCCCACAGCTGGTCTTCTTGAGGCCTCCAGACACAGTGTAACTTCAGGCTTCATTGGACCTACAGAAGCCCTGTAACTCCTAATGTCAAACACTGCATCTGGAGGCACAGTGGTGCTGGTGGGGCAGTTGGTGTAGAGGCCCCTATGCCTGGAGCCCACATGATTTGTTGGGGGTGCCCTGAAACTTTAGGGTGTCCCCTGGCTGTGGGCACGCCCCTGCCCCCAAGAAGAGGTTCCACCCTCCCAATGAATGCCCACTGTACCTCTCCTTGGGGGCAGGGGCGGGTCCAAAGCTGCCTACTTTTAATAACTAACTACTTCTAAACTACATTAGCACTAACAATTTCAAAGAACTCTAATAAGTGTTTAACTATTTATCCTTTTTTTCCTATGGACTTTGTTGCTCGGTGTCCCTGCCCTGGCCATGGGCATGCCCCTGCCCCCAAGGAGAGTTTCCACCCTCCCAGTGAATGCCCGCTGTACCTCTCCTTGGGGGCAGGGGCGGGTCCAAAGCCGCCTACTCTTAATAACTAACTACTTCTAAACCAAATGCCTGCCTGTGCACACAGCAGGCCTGTTTTTAACAGTTTGCATCATTTGGAGGCACCATTTCAAGCAACCTAGACCCCACCAGACCCCCATTCCTAGCACCCACATGACCAAATGCCTGCCCGTGCACACAGCAGGCCTGTTTTTAACAGTTTGCATCATTTGGAGGCACCATTTCAAGCAACCTAGGCCCCTCCAGCCCACCCCCAGCCCCACTGCCCAGGCAGACTCCCCGTGTCCCCCCATCACTCCCCTCCCCGGCCCATGTCTCTCAGTTCACCCACTCCCCCATCTTAGGGTTGCCAAAGATGCAAATTTTTAGAAAGCACTTATGAAATACCCAGGTTGCAGGACTGCATTGGTTCCAATACAGCCCTGCAGCCTGCATATCTCATAAGCGCCCTCTTAGAATTTGCATATATGCCAACCCTACCCATACTCCATTGCCCTCAAATTCCCCCACTCCCCCAGTTCACCCCATAATTCATAATTAAGTTCATTAAAAAAGCACAATTAAATGTACAATTCATAATTAAAACATACTGTAGTCACTATTATAACATCACCACTCCTCCCAAGACAAGTCCCCCAGCCCCCGGGACATGTCTCTGCCCAAAAGCAAAGGCCAAGTCCCATGGGTCCCCAGCGTACTCACCACTAGGACTGAGGGACAGGCTGAGCTTGGGGCAGCATCTTCTTCCCCACTGGAGTGAGGACAAGATGATGCTGGAGCCTGGGCTTCAACGATGATGGATTGGACCCACTTGGCACTGCCAAATGGGTGGCACACTACACTGCACTGCACTGCACTACACTACCTACCTAATTTACTTCCTTAAGATGATTATTAAAAATAATAAAATACTATCTAAATCGAATCTAACACTAACAGTCAGTGACTGTGAGTGTGAGTGAACTGAATTTGATCCTACCTGGATTGAAAAAGATTCAGCCGAGATGGCCAACTGCAAACTATCTCTCTCAAGAAAAACCAACTCACTGAGTCAGACTCAGAAAGAGAGATAAAATGGCACCTGTGGAATCACCTTATATTATCTCTCTCTCTCTGCAGCAGGCAACAGCCCCCACCCTCTCATGCACCATGTGAGAGAAAAAGCCCGCGCTGAGAGACACCGCTGAAGAGTAAAAGTCAACAACAGTCACACAAGCACCCCTCCCCCCCCCGTTCAACCAGACAATCACATCACACACACACGCTCCCCCAAGTACACCACCCCTCCACCCCGGGTGCCAAGGGCTATAGCCCCAATTAATACTACCATGCCAGTTTTCTCACCCATAGGCTCCAATTAAAGCCTGCCCCCAGCGAGGCTGGCACGCATTACCAGTTATGTCAACGTGCACTGGCAGCACCCCTAACCGCCCAGCACGCGTTCTTAGAAGTTTTGCCCTTGCAGGGCTCCGTCTAGGGATGTAGGCGGCTCTGTCAGAGCCTGTGTGTAAGTTAATTGGTGGTTCAGCGATCCCCTCCTCCCCCACGGCCCCACCTCCCTCCCCTCGCGTGACCCACCTCCTCCCGATCAGCATTGCTTTGCAATGGATGATTTCGCATGCGCAGATGATTTCGCATGCCAATCATCAAACTGGACGTTTGGAGCCCCGGCGCGGCTGTGTCAGCCATGCCAGGGCTCTCTGAACTCCACCGCAGTGCTGCCGCAGCCCAGCGGGGGGGAGTGGAAAGAAAACATTACTTTGAGGGGCACAGAGGCCACTAGGGCAGTGCCCCATGAGTCCTGGGACTCGGACCGCCACTGACTGTCTCTAATCCAGTGTCGAAGTTATTCTGAATCCGAGCGATCTTGTCTGCAAAGTAGATGGCAAACTCCTCACAGTGGGCCTGGGACAAGTCCCTGTCCAGGTGGAGGGAGGCTGGACTGACCAGCCCCCGCACCACCCGGAACAGCTCCTCTGGGCGCGACTTTGCAGACGCTATGAGGGTGGCAAAGAATTATTTCTTTGCCATCCTCACAGCCTCAACGTAGGACCGCAAATACTTTAAGCTGGCCCAAGCAGGAGGGTGCAGCCTATAAATTTAAATAAATAAAATCAAAAAAGCATGGCCACCCAGCATGGCCACCCATCTGACTGCCCATCTGACGGTGGTGGAAGGGGATGTGCACTCCTGTGAGCCACGCACCACCTACTCATGGCCACTCACCGTGCACCGATGAGAAATCCGGAGTGCCCCATGCATGGCACGCTCAAAAGGTGCATGGCAATGGGCACCCACGCATCCCCTGCCTGTATGAACTGGGGTGACCACCCACGCCAGCAGACAGGGCCCCCACTCATAAGCACTGTGGGTGGGGGACACGGCTGTTGCAAGTCATAGGAACTTGCCACGAGTGCTGGGGATCCTGATTCCCAGCACTCATGCCTTTGACATGTCCATTTCAAAAGCCACCTTGGTGTGGTTCCCCCTCTCCCATGGTCCGTGGCAGGGGGAGTGTGTGGTGGCTGCCGCGGTATCCACACTGGGAGCCGCCTATTAGAATCCCTCCCCATGCACCCCTTACCTGAGTGGCTGCGCCGCAGCTGTGCCACTCAGCAGCCATGGGCACACACACCTGCCTTGCTCGTTTAAAAACACCCTCAGACAGGTAAGGTAGTCCCATTACCAGGCAAAGCTACTCATCTGGCTATTGTAGAACTGGAGGGTCTTGATTTGGCTTAAACTTGACATGAGTCATCTGTCTCATACACTTCAGTAAGCTCCTCCAGTTAATTGGGTGCCTGTTTGCTAAACCGAAGCAAACTTTTGTGATAATGATTTTTATTTTATTTTTGTTTCTGTTTCTCAAGTAAAAAAAAAATACTGTGTTTCACAGTTCCGGTAACTTTTACCTTGCCAATAATGTTTTCCAAATCCAGAGTTATTTCTTCAATTAAGAGGAAAAGAAGAAGAAAAAAAGTAATGTTATTTTCTTAATTGAAACCTCATTCAAATAAATTATTGTATTTACCAGTCTGTTACTGTCAGCCTGGGGTCTCTTATGTGTGTGATTATTTCCCTAATTGAAACAATTCCTTGTAAGTTTAGCTGCAGTCCAAAACTTGATCTGATTCAAAGCAATTCAACCCTGCTTCATAGCAAAGACCATTCTTCTCTTCAGATGCTTCTCCTCTCAGAAACTGCCTTATCATACCCAGACGTTTTTGATCTGATGTTACAGTGCATCAGATCCATTACAAAATGTAATGCAGAGTGCTAAGCGCTGTTCTGTTATACGGTACCTGCAAAGTCAGTGAGCTTGCACAAGAACTGAATCCAGGCAAGCATAGATTCTGTGACTGCACGGGGCCTCATATGTTCAGGAGACCTGTATGGGGCCTGTGGAAAAATGCCCCTGTTTCCATACAAGAGTCCCCTAGACAAATGCTCAGTTACACCCTATCAAACCCCCACCCCACCCCACCCCGGCCTGTCTAAAGCAAGTTCACAGGACGAGTCTTCTAGGCATGCTCCACAAGCCAAGGACAGGGATCAGTATCTCAAGGTGAATGCTATGATGTCTCCCATAGGTGACATCAGAGGTCAGAGGGCTCAGGCAGTTCACCGAGATTGGAGAAACCCCTATCTGGGGGAGATTCCCAAAGGGGAGGAGGAATTGAGCTTAAAAAGCCAGGACACACCCCTTCCTCTCTCTCTCTCTGACTTTCTCTTTCGAAACTGCAACATGCTGCTGGCATGGAGCCAGCTAAGACATGTGTCTCACTTGTTTCTACCTGCACACCTTTGACTCACCCCTTTCTTTTAAACCCTACATTGACTCTGTTCCTAAATCCTGTCATTTCTTCCTCCATAACATTGCTAAGATTCGCCCTTTTCTCTCTGTCTTGTCTGGCAAAACTCTTGTTCATGCTCTCGTCATCTCTCGCCTCGATTACTGTAACCTCCTTCTTTCTGGCCTTCCCCGGTCTCACCTTTCTCCCCTCATCTCCGTCCAAAACTCTGCTGCCAGGGTCATCCACCTCGCCCGTCGCTTCGACCATGTGCAGCCCCTCCTCTCTTCGCTTCACTGGCTTCCCCTTCCTGAACGAATCCTGCACAAGCTCCTAGTCTTCACCTATAAAGCTCTTCACAACCTTGCTCCCCCCTACCTCTCTGCACTTATCGCCCTCCATACTCCAGCCCGTGCACTTCGCTCCTCCTCTGTCCCTTCTCTCACCCTTCCACGCCTTCCCTGCTCCCCTAAGCGCCTTCGTCCCTTCTCACTTGCTGCCCCCCATGCCTGGAACTCCCTCCCTGTCCACATCCGCCTTGCCCCCTCCCTTCATACCTTCAAATCTCTCCTTAAAACTCACCTCTTTCGCTCTGCTCTGTCTGACTCTTTATCCTGCTGAGCCACTATTCCTATACCTACGATCGGTTTACCCTTATCCTTGCAACATGGACCTGCCTGCTGTCATTCTCATCGTAACCAAGCCAAGTACGTGCACTTGAGACCTCGCATCTTCATGAATGTTAGACCCCTTGTCTCTCCCTCTGTTCCCCTTCCTATGTCTCTCCCCCAGCTCCTGTCTCTCAGATTGTAAGCCCTAGGGGCAGGGACCGTGTCTATTTTATTACTTTGTAAAGTGCCAGGTACACTGCTGGTGCTATATAAATGTTTGTTAATAATAATAATAATAATAATAATAATAATTAATTAATAACATCCGATCCCCAAGATCTGAGACTCTATTTTAAGTTTGCTTCACTCTTTATCCAAAGCCTTTTACCTTAGCCTTGTTGCCAAACCTGTTTATCTGCTTTTGGCCAATAAAGCATCTCTTTTGTTTTGTAAAACAGGCTTATCTGTGCCTGAGTGAAAAGACCAGTGGCTGGAAAGAAAACGCCTCTGGTACCTTTAAAGGTTAGAAGGATTTGTACCCACAAAGGGGAGTCCTGGGAACGACACAGAGGTTCCAGCAACCCTGCCTACGGAGAGAGACTCTAGGGGGACTGACCTCAGCAGGAGGGGTACCCGGGAAGCCGTGGGTGAAGAGCCAGAGCTGGGCTGGGGTTCACATATCTGGGAAGGTGTGAATCCCTTTAGTTTCCTGGTTCTCAGTGGTGGCAGTGATCTTTAGACCTAACCCAGTAAGGCGGGTGGCTTCGCTGTACAGCGCCCCATATTGCGTTTAGTCACAGGGCCCAAATACATGGGGCCCATGGATATGCTTGAAATGACATGTGAGAAGCAGCACAGGTGTAAATACTGCCCCCCGGAGCTGCAGAGTACCACAGCCGCAGAGCCTCCGTGGCAATTTGGAAGCCCCCCAGCACTGGGGCCCCATAATTATTGTTGTTTGTTATTATTTCTTACATGTTTACCCTGCCCTTTCCCAAAGACTCAGGGCAGCTTACAACATAAAAAATATATAAAATACAGTCAAATACATTTAAAATTCCTTAAAACCCTAACATCATCCCACCCACCCCACCCTTCATCCCCAACTGCCACCCATCAATCCTTCTCCCTAAATTCCTCAACCCAAGCCTGCCCAACCCTATTTCTGCTTGCCAAATGCCTGGCCATACAAAAAGATCTCACATCTCCTCTGGAAGATGAACAGGCTCGGGCGTAGGTGGATCTCCAAGGGGAGGGAGTTCCATAATTGTGGGGCAGCAACTGAGATAATCTCCCTGCGCACCCTCATTGTAGCAACTTCATGGGCAGTTGGCACTTGCAAGAGGGTGCCCCCGGCCAACCTCAGAGACCCTGACAGTACATAGGGGAAGAGCTAGTCTAAGCTGACTAGGGCTTTATAGGTTAAAAACAGCACCTTGAATTGTGCCCGGAAGACTATTGGCAACTAGCATAGACTCTGGAGCACCAGTGTAATGTGTTCCTGATGACCCATCCCCAACAGAAGGTGGACCACCGTGTTCTGCACCAACTTCAGCTTCCAAACAGTCTTCAAGGGCAGTTCTACGTAGAAGTAGTCTAGCCTCGAAGTTACAAAGGCATGGATGACAGTGGCCAAATCCAAATCTGATAGAAAAGGTTGCAGACTTCTCATCAGATGAAGCTGGTAAAAAGCACTCCTGGCCACCGTCACAAACTGGCAAACCAGGAGCAGTAGTGGATCCAAAAGCACCCCACTGTGTCGGCTATGAACCTGAATGACCAAGGGAGGCCAGACACCATCAATGACAGGGGTTCCCACCACCCCCAGGTCACAAGACTGGCCAACCATCGTCAACTTGGTCTTGTCTGGATTCAACTTCAATCAGCTCACCGGCATCCAGTCCCCAATAGCAGCCAGGCACCGGGTAAGCACCAAGACTGCAGGACCTGGGTCAGATGAAAAGGAGAGAGAGAGCTGAGTGTCATCTGCATATTGATGGCACTTCACTCCAGTTTTCCAAATGATTTCACTCAGGGGGCTTCGATACACACTGAATCAGAGTGAGGACTTCTGCTCCCCCTGTGGGCTCCCGAGGGGACAATGAGCCACCCCCATCACCACCCTCTGGGTTCTCCCAGCCAGGAATGAACAGAACCACTCAAGAGTGGTCCCACACACCCCCAACCTGGTCCCACAGCCGTGTCAACAACACCCCATGGTCAATGGTATCAGAAGCCACCAAAAGATCTAGCAGATCTAGACAAAGGTACAAAGGGTACAATTTCCCCTGTCTATTTCCATGCAGAGGTCATCAACCAAGGCCACAAGTGCAGTCTCAGTGCCATGCCTAGGATGAAAATGTGACTGACATGATCCCAGGGAACCAATAGCATCGAGATGTACCTGGAGCTGCAAGGCACCTATAAAAAGGGGAGGTTAGAGATAGGGCGATAGCTGGCAGGGAACTCAACATAAAGAGATGGTTTCTTGAGCAGAGGGTAGATGACCACAGTCTTGAGGCCGTCAGGCACCTTGCCTGACAACCCCAGCCAGCAATGCCCCCAGTGTCTCCCAGCTGGCTTTCACCAGCCAGGACGTGCATGGATCTAATTCACAACTGGTCACCTGCACTCCTCCAAGGACATCTTCTGCATTGGTGGGTAAGATTAATTGAAGCTGATCCAAGTAAACCGAACAAGACCAGGCTTCCTCAACCCCAAACTCTGACTCTGCACTCAAACTAGCAGTGCCCAAGTTGAGTCAAATACGAGCAACTGTGTCGCCAAAGTATTTGGCAAACTCATCACAGAGGGCAGCCAACTCCAGGTGGGGACAGCCAGGATTTAATAAGCTATTCACCACCTGGAAAAGCTCCACTGGACGGCACTTTGCAGACGTTATGGCGGCAGCTAAGAAAGCTTTCTTCACCACCGGCACAGCCACAACCTAGTCCTTCAAAAACAGTCTATGCCACAGTAAGTAGGCTTTGGCGTGAGTTGCGCACCACCTGCATTCTAACCACCTACCCTCCTGCATGAGCAGCCTCAGGTCCTCTATATACCAGGGAGACCTGTGCTGCTGCCATGGAGGGAGCGGACACCTGGGCTCCACTGTGTCAGTAGCGTGGGTCAGAAAGCCATACCATAAGTTAACCAGGGCATTGACAGAGAGGCTGTCGAGGCCAATGGGGAAATCTCCAAGAGAGTTCTGGAATCCTACTGGATCCATTAGTCTCTGGGGGTGGATCATCCTAACTGGTCCACCACCCTGACGGAGGCATAGGAGGGCAGGGATCTGAGACTTCAGAAGGTAATGGTCTGACTATGACAGTGGTGTCATAACAACACCCCTATTAACCGGAACCCCTGTTTCCAGGCCAGTGCAAAACATACTCAATGTTAAACACACACAATGTTAAAAAAGTCAGATGGACACAACCAATGTTAAACAAGTCAGACACTGGATACCTTCAGT
The DNA here is from genome assembly GCA_003113815.1 of Sphenodon punctatus. NCBI lineage: Eukaryota > Metazoa > Chordata > Lepidosauria > Sphenodontia > Sphenodontidae > Sphenodon > Sphenodon punctatus. The sequence goes on along the minus strand of QEPC01015736.1, from coordinate 2,389,539 downwards.
AGACCAGATTGTATTTACAGATTAGAGCCACTCCACCCCTCACCTCCCACCCCTCCTCCATTCCTAGGCTGCTGTTGCACCAAGTACCTGGCCAGCACCATCTGGGCCAACACAGGCCCAGGAGCCTCATCCAGCCAGGTTTTAGTAATGTATACAAGGTCAGCGGCCTAATTCTGAATAAGATCATGGACTTTCCTCCCCCACCCCCCATGTTTCCAGGCCAATGCAAAGCATAAGGTCCAACCCCCCATACTTCCCCATGCCCAACACAACCCCAATTGGTTCCACAACTGCCCGAAACACCCCATCCCAAGAGATTTCCCCCTCTTCCGGCTCCACGAAAAGCCGGAGGGCACACCCCGAGCCAGACATCCTCAGAGGGTTATTGATCAGCGAAGCAGGCAGGAAACCCACCCTACCCCTCTTTTTGCCCTACCCTCTTGCCCTTCCCTCCCCCTTTCATGGGAGTGGGGGGTGGGCATGGCACTATCTCCCACCAATTTCCCCTGTGACCACCCCCACCCCCCCACTGGGGTGCCATGGTCCTCCATCCCACCCATTTCCCCTGTGCCTGAATCTCCTCTCTCACAGGGGGTCAGAACGCTCCCTTTCCCCCGACTCACCAGTCCCCCCCTCACGCTCCACCACAACCCACAAGAACATTTAAAACCAATTAAAAACAAAATCCCACACCCCTCTAAATACCATTAAAAGACAAGACAAAGAGGGACAACCCAACCCCAAACTCTGCCTGCTGAACGGCTGCCAAATGGCAGAAAGCCTTTGGCATCTGCCTGCAGAGTCCGGCGTTCTTTTAACAGCCACAGGGGTGGGAGGAGACAGAGTAGCCCCAGGCGTCAACAGGCCAGGCCAAGCCCCTCCAGCAGCAGCCTTCCAGGAACCCTGCAGAGTCTGGAGTCCATAAGTAAACTAGAAACCACGTATAATTAACTGAATGACCTGCAATACAGGGAGCCCTAGCACCTAAAGGGCATATAATGAATCTCAAAAAATCACAGTAATACTTTCTTTTTTCTCATGGATGAGTCAGTGGGTGAAAACAAATGAGACAGTAACCCACGTTAGCCTGGGACTCCCCTGCTTGTCAGTTAGGTCCCCACCAGATGTTCGCCTGCACCGGCCTCTGGGCAGGTGGCTGGCTGCTACAGGATGAGTCCTCAGGAGGTCAGTGATACAGCCTGCGCTAAGGCTCATCTTGCTGGGCTAATCCAGGCTAAGGTATGCCCTTCCATTTATTTGGCCCTGCCCAGCCCCACCATGAGGCAGGGTCCCAGGATCAGGCCTGGAGAAGCACGCTCAGCCAGCCAACCCAACAACTGGGGGGGGGGGGAGAATCTGGAGTAGCACGCTCACCAAACAACTGAGTTCGGGGGTCCTGGAGGAGCACGTTCTGATGGCCCACCCTATAGTTCAAGTCCTGGAGGAGTGCACTAAGCTCACCCCCTGAACAGCTGATGGGGGGCCTGGAGGAGTACACTCAGCCAGCCCGCCCAACAGCTGATTAGGGGGGCCTGGAGGAGTGGCATTAATTAAGGATCCCTGAAACCGAACTAAGAACTCATTCATACAACACCCTTTTAGTGTTAACAACACAAACCCACATTCTTGGTGTCATGTGAAATCCTTACCACAGGGATAGGGAACCTCCAGCCCATAGTCCTTTTGTGGCCCACTGCCAGCCACCAAATGCCCTCCCCCAGAGATTCTACTACACCACCACTGAATGTGGTCCCGTAACTATGCTCTATGGCCTGTTCTGCCACACTGCCTATGTAGGCTATGAGATCCCCTATGTAGGCAGCCATGGCCCTACAGAGCGACATGGTCCCCCTCCCACAGGACACTCCAGCACCTGCAGGTGTAAGTATCCAGACCCCAGAAGGCTGGGGAAAGGTTCTCCGCTGCTTCCTTGCCACTTCCTTTGTTCTTTGATGATTCTGTGCTTTCTGCCAAGTGGACATGCTTGCAAGGCTCTGCCTCTATCAGCAGCAATTGGTGGTGTGTGATTTGATTATCCCGGTGCAAGTTTCCACTTGCTTTCCTCCTTCCTTCAGTCTATGCTCCATGCTGTTCTGTTCCTGGAACGTTGTATGCCAGGAGCCAGAATATAGCAAGGCCATTCCTCCATACCCTTTGAATTGTGGGAAATACCACAGAGAGATAAGGCGAGGGAAAAGAAATGCAGAGGAATCAGAAGCTGTGTCAATGCATTGCTCCAATTCCATGTGCTCCAACAGTGTTCTATCTGCTTTTAGAATTAGGGCTGTCACTGTCCCAAGGCTTTGAACTGATGGGGAAGGAGCAAAGGGATTCTTCTGCCCCTTTCTGACATGGCCACACTCCTTTTGGAGTATTGTGGTTTCACAGTGCTTTTTACAGGCAGAGCCAGTCACCACATCAGAATCAGAAAGAGTGTGACCGAGCTCCTTCACCCACTCCTTCCAGTGTGGCCCTGTGTACCCTCTTCTTAGAGAAGCCCAGTTTCTCTAGGGTGTCCCTGAATAACATTGAGAAATCAGGGCTTTGCCCAAGGCCGGGATGTGACAGATTAAAGCCCAGAAAATCGGGGTCAAACCCAGAGTGTGGTAAGTCCCAGAGGTCAGATTATTGTAACGCACTCTACATGGGGTGACGGTTGAGAGACTGCAGCTCATGGTGATGGTTCAGAGACTGCAGCTGGTGCAGAATGCGGTGGCCTGTCTCCTGGTGGGACTGGGCCGCCGAAAGCATATTACACTGGTTCTCCGATCTCTGCACTGACTGCTTGTAGTTTTCTGAGCCCAATTAAAGGTGTTGGTGCTTGCCTATAAAGCCCTAAACGGTCTAGGCCCTGCCTATCTGCGGGACCGCCTCACTGCCCTGGGTGCTACATTGGCCCCTGTGGTCATCGGGGGTGCCCTCCTTGATGTCCCCCGAGTCTCTTGGGGCTCCACAATGGGGAGGGCGTTCTTGTTGGCCGCTCCACGGCTGTGGAACTCCTTTCCGGTGGTAGCCCGGTTAGCCCCGGATCTCCCCTCTTTTTGACATAGTTGTAAGACCTGGCTGTTCGTCATTTGATGGGGAAAATGGGTAGGGTGGGGGAGGTGGTTCAAGTGGGGTATGCGGTAGGCGGATGGGATGTTTAGTTGTGGCTTTAATCCTCCTGTATTGAGTTGTTTTCATATATATTTTAAATGTTAATATTGTTGTAAGCCGCCTGAGTGACCTGAGCGGCAGGAGGGGCAAGATATTAAATCTGTATATAAATAAATAAATAAACTCTATTTAGAACCATTTTAGGGCACTCTGGTTCTTTGGTCTGGTGTAAAAGGTCTGGAATGGGGGTGGAGGTCCCATTCTCAAACAAGGAGTGCATAAGAAATAGAGGATCAGCTCAGAATCTTATTTATAAAGGCATCAATTTTTAAAATAGATATTATAAATTCTATATATCTGGTCAAATACAAATTCTTTACCTTTCTTGATATTAGAGCTGAAAGGAATAGGACCTATGAAATTCAACACTCAATTTCAAAGATTGTTTTGTTTTTTTATCCATCTTTGAATTTGCACCACTGAAAATGTAGGCTAGAAATTCTGCTTTGCTAATTTACACAGTTTATTTTTCTAACAAAGCTGAAATTTATTTGGCTCGTTAAACTTCTTTGGTTTGTGCATTTGTCTGAGCATGCTAAATAAATTACATAGAACTGAATTTGATTAAATGAATTTCAGCTTCCTTAAACAAAGGAGATTGGCAAATTAAACTAAGACATTTTGCTTTCTTTACTGCTTGTGAAACTTGGTGTGGCAACTATCAACTAATCACAAGTTACATAAGTATTAAAGTAACAAGTGTCATACAGTAAAATACTCAAATTAACAAATATAAAATCAGTTAATATTGGACTGAATAACAGACTAACCAATGGGTGCTTTCATACGTGACAGTGCTGAGCGCTGCCATGCTTCAATCCTGCCCAGAGTGAGGGCCCTCACTGCAGGCAGGATTTGGCCCTGCTGCTGAACAAATGTGATAGTGAGCCGGGCTGGGTGGAGACGTGCAGATGTGTGTCCACGTGGAGCAGCTTGCCCCCCTCCCTGGCAGGTGGCCATGGCAATCAATGAGGCCGCCACGGCTGCTCAGAACTGCTGCGGACTAAGACTGGGGTAAGTGCAAGTGAGCCAATGCACGTAATGGCCTGCTTTACCCTGGCCCGGAGTCCTTTGCACAGGCTGAGGCAGCGCTTAGCCCGGGCTGTTTCTCGGGAATGGCCCTGAGGAACAGCCGAGGCTAAGTCCCGCCATGACCTGTGCAAACCCGTATTCCGGCCCGGGTCAACATCTGGTGGCTGATTTCAGCCGTAAAGAGAGCACGGATTTCTAAGCTTGGAAAAGCATGGAAATCCATGCTTTACGTGTGAAAACACCCAATATCAAATTAATGATGTCATAAATATTGAATAGTGAACTGAATACAAAATCATGAACACAAAAATTCAAGAACCATGTGTGGTGCAAATTTTGAATTCAAATTTGATTTTTTAATTTATTGAGTATTCAAATTTAATTTGAATATTCATTTCAGATCCATTTATATGTAATACAGTGTTCTTCCAAGATCCACATAGACTTCTATAGATAACTTTTTGGCAGCACTCAAAAAGGAATACAAATACAGTCTTATTATATTTAGATGTGTGTGTGAGCAAATATATGATTAAATGTTCAATTGAAATCCTTAATTACATTTAATTGTATATAATTAAAATTAGAGGATTAAGGAAATTAATAAACATTTTATCAGAGATTAAGCTAAATCAAAGTAAATATACTGCAGAACAATTATATTTCCACATGTAATAAATAAGTGCCTATTGTTTCCAAGGCATTTAGAATGATTAAAGGCCCAGTCATGCGTTTCTTGTATGTCCAGAACTCTTCTTAACATGAGTGAGAATTAACGCTCTGAAAAGTTAATACTTAACCCTTTGAGGTAGTAACAATACTAACTGTTACTGTTGTTGTTTTTCCCATTTTAGATGTAAAAACCGAGGTACAGAAAGACTTTAGGCCACACAGGGTTAGAGCAGGATTACAAGTCAAGAATTTCTGATTATCAGTGCTCATACCTCACCTCTCTCTGGACAGGATCCAAAGCTTACTGAATCCAGCAGAAAGACTTTGATTGACCAAAATGAGTTTTGGTTTGGGCTTATGTACACCCACTCTTTTCTAGTTTAAAGTTATGTATACAAATTCTTACATGGCACTTTCATAGATCGAAATAACTCACTCGTTTTTGGTTGTCTTGGGAAAAGGTTAATCCTGTCTCCATATTCAGATAGGTATGTTCTATATAACTGACTTTTTTCTCTGTATTTGGGATAAGGGAACTTTGCTAAGTGTTTCCTAGCATTATCAAGATCAACCTTTAATTTAATTTATTTACTTATTTATTGCACCAGCAATGTACTGGTGCTATACAATGATTACAGAGACAGGTCCCTATCCCAACCAAGGGACTTACAATCCAGGGAAGAGAAGGGCAGGGAGACAAGGGAGAGGGGAACACAGGGAGAGAGGGGGATCCATTCACAAATTTGAGAAGTCATGGGTGCAAGTGTGTGCTTGGCTTAGGGAGAAGGGGACCCTGAATGAGAGGATGGAAAAGAAAACACCAGTGGCTAGTCTGCGGGGATGAGTAGCTAGGGAAAGCTTGGCGGAAGAGGTAGGGTTTCAGAAGGGATTTGAAGGTTGGGAGGGAGGAAGCAGAAGAAATGTTTTCAGGAAGGAAATTACAGGCACAGGGGGCAGCATGGGAGAAGGGGCAAATATGTTTTGATGACCTGCCTTGGGAGCAGGTGAGGGTGGTAGCAGAGGAGGAGCAAAGCCCCTCCATCCCCTTGTGGGAATGTGTCAAGGAACAAGGTGCAGAAAGATGAGGGGGCTAGTACAATAGCTAATCCCATTGTTATTTATGCTGAGAAATAATAAATCTAAATGGTTAGGAATCCACTGACCCTTTGCCCTGTAAAACTTTGCATATTAATGTAGTTTAATAAGCTGAGAAATGCATTGGCTTTTTCGGTCACTCTTTTAACTGGGTAGCTATAAACCAGAATATTTTGGTGTTAGAAATTTTTGTTGGGCTAACATTTGTCTAACAAGGTCTTAAGACCCTGGCAAGAATTTTAAAGATTTTTATGAAGCTCATTCCACATTCTTCAAATAGGCTTTGGCATAATTTCAATTTGACACCAGCACAACTCTGTTTGTTTATTTTATAATTAAAAATGAGGAAATAATAACAAAAATATATATGATATATAGTGCTTGTGTTTATAATGGAAACCTCCATAAAGGAAGAAACATGTTCTAACTCTTCTCATTACCCCAAAGGGAATTGCATCTTTAATCATACAAAGCACAACTGCTTTCTAATTTTGTTTAAAGTGTTTTGGTACTTACACAAACCAGATCAGGTTATTGTAAATCTAGAGCAAATTAGAATCATTGGCCTCTGCTCAGCTGTATTCGAGGGTACTATGTAAATCATAAATTTAATGGCATACTAAGACACACATCTGTTTCTATTTTGTAGAAGTTAATAATCTAACTACGGAGTATTTAAACACTACTTTCATTAACTGGAAAATTGAGAAAAATAGAGACTGCTGTAAGTCACAAGGTGTTGTTACATTGCAGCAAAAAATATGTTGATAAACTGCAAGCCTATATATTTAACCACGATTTTCCAAGAGATTTGTGTCATTGTCTATTGCTTGACCTTGTGCTGACTCTCTTTCACCTTAGAAAAATGTTGCTTAAACAAACAGAGCACCATTGCTAACTAGAGTCTGCACCTGCACATGGGACATTTTTTAATCTATATTTTTAGTAACAACTGTCTTGCACACTAGGGGGTAGAAAATGCTAAAGATCCCTTACAACTACATAGATAATAGTATAGCACTGTAAAAAAGAACATGGTTTCCTCTGAACAGTATAAACCATCTTGTAGGTCCTCTAGCACTCTTAAATTTAGTCTTCATTTCCATCTGATTTGCAAAATTATACCTTGGGTAACCAGTACGTGTTGCTGAAATATTTGGCTGCATGAGAGAAAAATAACTGGTATGAATTTATTTTGGAAAGTCATATATCGTGTATACAAATTTAAACGGTTACCACCTTCTGCTGGTGCGAAGTAGTTTAGCTTAAAATGTTTAATGAAGTTATTTCTAATGAGTTGGAAGGGGGGAATCCTGCATGCAACATAATTTAAGGAAGACAGGATTCCTCATAAGGCAAACAAACAAACAATACTCTTAAAAGAGCATTTATGATACTGTCCCAGCTACATGACCAACAGTGTGATTCTCTGGGCGCTTGGTGCTTGTGCTGGGCCTTAGTGCTAGATAAGGACTGTAACCCCTAGGACTGCTCCCCTCCCCCATCCTGGCCCTCCAGCTGATAAATGCCTCCAGCCTCCCGAAAGGGAAGAAAGGTGCTGCTGCTGCTGTGGGAGGAGTGGAACCAGGTGCTGGACGTGGACTGTGGGTATTTACACATGGACATGGGAGTGCACAACCCCAGAGCATCTGCCCGCTTGCAGCCACACCTGGGTCCATTTTAAATCGACCCCGCAGCTCCTGGGGCCCACGGTCCACCCACACAGTGCCCCTCCCCTCCACCATAGCATTGTGAGGATTACACCTCAAGAATCATTATGTCATCTCTCACCAGATTTTATTTCATGTTTGCAATATGCCATTTTCTTATATCAGGTTGTACTTGTAAAACACCCACTGATTTTTCACCTTTGCTTTCTACAACAAGCTATTTTTGTGTACCAAACACCTTTCAAAAATACACTTCCATAAACACCCCCAGGAAGAAAGATCCTCAAGTCTCAAACACCCTCAGGAAATAAAAGAAAAACTCTTCTTTCAATTGCTGTTTCCACATTATAATAGTTGTATGTTGTTCTTTTGTTGTTGTCAGCATCTGGACTGCCAAGATGGCAGCTAGCATGATAGGGGCTAGCAGAGTTCAAAGGAGGAGTTCCTTTGACATTTGCTGGGTTACCTCTAGGTTTTGGAAGTGGGAAGAGAACAGCAATTGCTGCACTGCTAACAGAAAAAGGAGGATTACAACATCATCACTCAACAATTAATCCTGATTACCATGTTGGTGTCTGTCTTATTACATGCATGTAATATCTTAATATTACATAGGCCATTTTAACACGGACCTCCAGGGTGGGTGTGTTGGTGTGGCGGGTGTAGGTGGGTGTGTCCCCGGTTACATGGACAACCCCCACACACTTACCGACATCCATCTCCACCCACAGAGCTTCCTCTGTTCTGTCAGAGGGCTCAGTGGGTGGAGATGAGTGTGGGTCAGTGTGCAGCGGGTGTTGGTGGGTGTGTGGCAGGAGCGCGCACGCATGAACACCCGCTGCCCATGGTGTTTACATGGGTGCACATGTGCTGCACACCCATTCCCCCACCTACCGGTGGCCATTTACATGGACTGCCCTCCCCCCGCCGCACACCTGCCCAAACACCGAGCGGCAGGGGGAGGCGCGTCCATGTAAAAACGGCCATCAAAAAAACTGGTAACTTGAAAATGCCATAGGGTATTTTCAAACGTGACAAGATCACAGTGAACCACAGTCAATACCCACATGGGGCCAAAGCGCCCTGAACGTCTGTTAGGCGGCCACCAGATGTTCACCATGGTTGATTCCCACATGGGGTCAATTTCAACCACGCTTCTGGGGCTCCCCGCCAGACAATCCCCGCAAGCGTGGTCAAAGAGATCCCTGGTGGGAACCAACAAAAAGTAACGTCTGGCCGGCGACCATGGCCCGGAATACCTGGCGGGATTCCGGGCCGTACTCAAATTGGGCGGGCACTGCAGCCGCATTGGCTGTGGTGCCCGTCCATCTCCCCAGAAGGTGGGCAGCGTGGGAGTGTGGGGGGGGCGGGGCTGTGCAGCCACACATTGCACCGCGTGCCCCTCCCCCTCCCCAATTCCCCACCAGGATCAGCCGGCACGTCTGTTGGACGTGCCAGAGTGATCCCGGTGGGGAATCATCTGGGTGATTCTGGGACAGGGCGAATGCCGCCCCATCTCGTCTGAAATCACCCATAGTCATGTTGGTATACCACAGTTTTGTAAAGCCAGGACTTGTAATTCCATATAGGCAATTTTCTAACCTTAAAATTTGATCCAGTTAAACCTGGAGGCATTTTTTTCTAGTTAATTTGATTTTTTAAGAAGTGGTAAAATACTCTCAATCTTAAGTTAAAAACGAATGGTAAGATGTAGAAACAAAAAAGTTAAACAGAAAATCTGAGCACATCACAGGGATTTCAATTCACATTTTAATTTCTCAATACCCTTTATAGTTCAAAAGTTAGTAAGGACTGTTTTCCCCAACTCCATAATTATTGAACTTTGTGCTTTATTAAAAAGAGTGCAAAACTATCTCATACCAGATGCACTTTACAGTTTGTGACATTATGCCAATATAGATCCCAGTGTTGTAATTTGGCTTAGCATGGGTCTGGTTATGTACAATTTATTGCAAGACTGTGGCTGCAAGGTGAAATTCCAGCCCTGCTGAACAGAACAGCAAAGCTCCCATTGTCATCCATAGAGGTCAGGAATTTTCCCATAGCTTTTAGCTATTGGTTGTTTTTAAAAAAACAAAACAAAAACCCCCAACTTTCTCAAGGAATTTTCAAATGAATAAACAGACTTATATTAATTGCAAGAAAGAGTGAAACTTGGCTTGCTTACTTTTAACATATGGTGTAATAAATGGGCTTGACGTTAAGGTTTACCATGAGAAGATAAACCACTATCTGGTGACAGATTCTTAAAGATTAATTCTGTTGTGAACTGAGAACACAATTGCATCAAGTGGCAAAGTTCAAGCATGTTGAAAATTGAATTAAACTCAGATTTATTAAAACGATAATGGCAAAATGATATTTCTTGAGTGATTATTTGCTTTTTAAACAATCTATTTATCAGAAAAGATATTATGGGAGGTCACAGACCTAGCTTCAGCACTTGTGATTCATTTATACTAGAATTGTATAGACCACTATATTTCTTCCATAAAGTTTGTGGAGTAGAGGGTAAATGCCATTGTGCATCTTAGCCCTCTTTACAATTCCAGCTGAAGGAGATGTGGTGTTTAGGGTGGGGGCGGGGGGAGCATTAAATACACCTAAGGAAGAAATTCACGTATTCTTTTATCTCCAGTGGATAAAAACAGACATAACAGCGGCCCTCTGTAGCCCACTTGAAACCGGAGCTCACCTACACATTGGTGCAGGTGCCGCCAGATGTTGGCCCGGGATTTCCCGGGGCTGTGTTGGTGGCTAGCTGAATCTCTGACCTTGAGAAACCACAGAAGACAAAGCCTGGGCTAAGGCCTGCCTGACTGGGCCAGAGAGGACCACAACGAACTATCACGTCTGTTTCCGGGCCATGTTGGCAGCTCGGGTCGGGTCCTTCATGGCTGGCTGTCATTGGCTGCCAATCATGACAGGGGTGGGGTGCTGGACGCAGTGCGGGGCTGGTCGCACATTTGGCATGCTCCCCGCCCTCCAGCATGTCTTTTAGGCACCCTGAACTGATCCAGACTGTGTTTGTCACAGCTGCCTGACCTGGGCAGGCTGCTGTCACATGGCCGTCACTTGTGTTTTCACCCAATGATTCTGAAGATGGCTAACTGGCAAGATAATGAATTGTGTCTTTATGCCATAGTGTATAGGGGGCAGAAGACAAAAGGCCAAAGCTGAAAATAGCATCACTGAAACTTTGTGTTCATATACTCTAACTCCTGTGTAGATAGTGTCACTAAAAACTGATTCTTTACTATACAGTCCTACAGTTGTTTTCAAGTAGACCTTTCTATTTCAATAATGCCATGTAATAAATGAAAAAGGCGATTTCAGGGTAGTGTTCATCCTGAAGGCAACAGTACAACTCTTATAGAAGGAAAAGAAATAGTACCTTAATGAATTATTTACTATATTTTAATATTTATTATTAGTAGTACCACTCAACAGTCACTTGACGTTCTTCACAACAGTTGCACATATCATTCTTTTGACTGCTGTGTTTTTAGAAAGGCGTAACCATACCTTCAATCAGAGTGGAATCGTTTGTCAAAACCATGTAGGTTTGTCAGACATTTTCATTTTTTATTTTTTTTTAGGAGAGGTGCATTATCTTTGATCACTGTACTTTCATGATATCAATACTCTTAGGTTGCAGGTGTCTGCAATGTATAACAAATCACTACTGAGGGATTTACAGGCAGTTTTTGTGAAACATCTATTAGAGTCACACCTGGTACCTTGACAGTAGCATGACAAAATGTGAACTGGAAGGTATGAGCTCCGAAGCAAACGTGAGCTTTATGCTCAGTTCGTGTGGTGAAATTGATTGCAAAGCAGTAGTAATGTGTGTAGTGATGTGCACAATTTAGGATAAGGAGGAGGGACTGGCTTTATTGCTTCTACTAAATTTTTAATCAGTGATCCATGAGGCATCTCTGGCACCTGCTCCAGGGGAAACACACTACTTGTCAGTGTAACACATAGATATATACATTTTGTAACTTAAATAGGGTATTTATTTGTACATGTATGTCTATGTATGTACATCCATACAGTCATAACTATGCTATCCATGGCATGTAGGGCTAGATAGATAGAATGCCTGACCACATCCTTGGCTCTGCTGAGACTGTGAGTAATTTCAGACGTTTCGAAAATGCCTTTCCCCACAGTGAACCCCAGTGGATTCCCTGTGGTGGTGGTGTTTCCGGGAACGTCTCTTTGGTCCTGGCCAGATGTTCACCACGGTGAACCCATGACCGGGATCAAGCTTGACCACGGTTCTCGACCTCCAGCCGGCCCCTGAGCGGGGGCGGGGCTGAGCGGCCGCACATTGCGCTGCGCTGCGCAGCCCCGCCCCCTCCCCAATCCCCCTCTGCGATCAGGCCAGCACATCTAAAGGATGGCCGGCCTGATCACGGACCGGGATCCGAGATGGATCCCAGTTCAGGGTTCTGCGTGGCGGGCCAAAAGGCCCGTCACGTCTGAAATTACCCTGTGGGTGTTAAAAGATGAGATTAGCCTGCTAGAGTTTGGGTTTGCTCCATGGAGCTGCACACAGCTGCCACTCACAGGTTCCACATGATGAACAGAACAGACCAGACAGGGAAGCATTTCTCACCATTGTGCTCCACCACCTTCCCTCCACCCCTGAGACATGGTCTCTCCCCAGACCGCTCTACGTGCTCCGCCAGGGACTCTATGGTTCTGGTGGACCAGCATGCATGAGGAGGCTGTGCGCACCCTACAGGAGGCGGTCACGTGGACGCACATTCGCCTATGCAGTATTGCCAACTATCCCCTTTAAATCAGGAGACTTATAAAAAATACACGTTGTAGGGCTACATTTGAACCAACGCAGCCATGCAATATATAGTTTCTATAAGCCTCCTGATTTAAAATGGAAGGTTGGCAATGCTCCCTACGTCAGCGTTCACCTGCCTGGCACGGTCCACATGGGAGCTGTGGGGTGGGCGAGGGCGGACAAATATCTGGCAGCCACCTAATAGAGGGGCAGGTGTCCATCCATTCAGAGGGGGCTAATCTGGGCTACTGTCTAAATCTGTTTTCACCCTGCTTTGAACAACAAAGCAGACAGAGTCAGCATAACCAACCTACTGGGGATTTGCCTAAGATAGGGAAATCCCTGGGTGGCACAAGGTCATCTCGGAGCAGGTGTAGATGACACAGTGGTTAAAACATTACTAATGCCTTGTCTGCTGCAGTGGGTCATCTTAAAAAACAAAAGTCTAGAACAGACAAGGCTTTAAAGAGGCAGCAAGGGAAAAACATGTTTGTTCTTTTGGGGCTCACATGTCATGTCCTTTACTTTGACTTGATATGGCCCATGGGTTTTAGAAGCAATAGGGATGCCTGTTTTCAACTATTACATGAGAAGGAAAGTGGATATAGTAGTCTAATCTAATGGCCCCACCTGGTTCCCCAGAGGCACACTGTGCAGTGCAAGCCAGCTGTTCCACTTAGCTTTAGAACTTCCTATTACCACTGGTGATTGGTGGAGCTAAGAGGTTTGAATGAGATCAGAGAGAGAGAATATTTGGCCTTTAGGATTATTTGTTTCATTCTGTCTGCTTTCAAATTCACTATTACATTAGCTCGTATTTCCAACCGTGAAAATGTTGTTTCCAGAGAAACTAAGTGGTCCATCAGAGAATTGCTGGTCTGGTGATGAAGTCCCCTCAACTTATCTAGCAACATAAAAATAATAAACAAATATGAATTTATAACTAATATCACTGTCACAAACCCTACAAGCCCAGCTTTTTTTATTTGAATATTCCATGTTATACAAAATTTAAATGACAAATATAAAACAGCATTACAATCTATCATTCTTAATCATCTAAGATTTCTGAAAATACAATCCATCAAAACTACACAACATAAATAACAACCAACAAATATAACTGGTACCATCCAACTCTTTTCCACATCCACTAACTTAATCTAGCTCAACCGGAAAGCTGAAATTTTAACCTTTAACGTGGCTCTGTTTTTCCGCAAAATTGGTAGGCACAGATCCCATATTACCACAAAGTTCTGAATATCATCCTTAACTTCCACTAAGATTTTTTCCATTGAATGTACGTACCACATTCTATTAATCTGGTCCTGTTCTGAGGGACCCACTGGATCTTTCAATTTCCTTGCTATTACGTATAGACCAGACATAATCATTTGTACACAAGTTGGGTGGTACTAATCCATTAGTGTGAGCTTTGGGTAGGTAAGCCCAGCTTTGGGCAAAGCTGCATCTGAGCTTTACAGCCAAGGAAGCTAAGACAATCTCTTCCTAGGTGTTTGTTATGTTGACACACACAGTGTGTGCAGGAAATTCCTCCCTTACTAGCAATCAGCAACAAAAGATTTGGGTGGTGGTGGGGCACTGGAAATTAGGGCTGATGCGGCAGCAGCTTTTACCGCGCCACGATTCCGTTCCGCTATTTCGGAATTGCCTGCGCCACACCGCGACATTTCTGAGGATATTCCGCTAATTCCGCCGGAATTCTGCAAATCGCGGAATTGCGGAAAAATCGCGAAAAAATCGCGGAAATCGCGGAAAACCACTATTCCGCGCTTTTTTGGCGCTGGCGGAATTGCGGAAATAGCGAAAATGTCATGTTTCCACGATTCCACTAAGTTGCGAAATTAAAAAAGCGGAACCGCGGAACCGCGGAATGAAACCGCGGAATGAAAGCCTCTGCCATGCCATTCCACTAATTGCGGAAACACTGTTTCCGTCGGAAATAGCTACCGCTGCGATATTCCGCTACAGCCCTACTGGAAATGCAACAAGGCGTGGAAGAAGATAAGAAACAGCTTCCCATTTTCTCCTTATCTGACGGGTAGAATTTTGTTTCGTATTTTCAGATAGACACGGTACTGACTCTCCTGGATCCGAACAGAGATTATTGTAGCTCTAGGGCTGTGGGAGTGTCAAGCAGGGAAAGAAGTGGGAAACAGGGCAGCGAGGAGTTATTGATATATATGTCCTATCCCCCGAGAAGCTCATTAGCTCCCTTCCTGGTACTGGAAGCTTCTTTTCTGCATTGGGTTGTCCCTCCTATGATAATCTGCAATTATACTCAGTCAATTTATTCACTTATATTGTACTGTAAATTCCAATAGGCTCAGCCCTAAAACCTTATTCAGATTAAATTCCTATTCATTTAATAGGAATTAGGCCTTAATAAAGGCCTGCAGGATTAGGCCATAAATTTTCTCATTGCTGTGGAACTGCAAAGTAAACTGTTGCTTTTATCCTCAATATCATGACTCCACAAATATGCTTCTGCATCCCACATTTAGGGCCTGATCCAAACCTCAATAAAAATAACTGTTCATTTTATGTGAAAATCCTTACTACAGAGAGTTTGACTTAGAAAACTGTATTTGATTCTGATCTATCATGAACATCCTACCATCAGAAAGTCGCATATGTGTCTTATAAATCAAAATCTTGATTGCCTGTTGCTATCAAAATCCTTTAGCCAGTTAGCAAGTTACAAAAACATTGTTTCAGAATACCTACATTCTTTGAGAAGTGCTTTTATTGCATATTCCTGCTCTCTAAATAAAGTTGCCTCTAATATTACTTAATTAAAAAAATATTAAATTTAATTTCTGCCTAAGAAACAAGAAACAGCCTTGTTGAATAAAATGATCTTCATTTTCTTTAAGCTATTTAAATTAAAACCATGAGTTTCTACAGTTGAAAAAAAAAATCCCTGGTTAAAATGTTTGAAGCCCATCAATCTCTCTAACCACACAGCTAATGTGTTCCTTCTGTTTTCTTTGAATGAAATCACCATGAGTGGTTAGATGTTGATTTAACATAAAACAAATGGAAATGGGTGTTTCCTTAGTCATGTGCAAGAATTTATTTTTAAAAACAATTAGCAAGTATTATGAGTAAGTCAATGATTTTGTCATTTCTTAAGTAATATAGATTGTGAATCATTAAAATTGATTAGTATAGTAAACTATGAATAATGCAGATTCAATCTGCACTTTACACGTTAGAAACAGCTATAGAATTTTTCTAGTTTATTGATGGATTTATTTTTTCTGGAGACATAAATAATAGTTATTTGGTTAAAAACTGGCAGTTTTCGAGATGCATTTCCAAAGTCTTCAAGATAACATACATTTCCTATTTTGGATTTGATCCTGCTCACCATGCCTAAAAAAGAATGAGAGAAATCAGCAGGAGCTTTGGACAAATAAGGCAAGCAGGATTTAGTATTTATTTATTTTTGTCATTAAGCTCTTTGTTTGAAATTATGAGGTTATTTAATGGTTTGTGGCTTTTCTGTGTGCTCAATTAAATTATATCTTAACACTATCAAAGATTTAGGGTCATTTCAGACGTTACGGACGGGCGCTTTCACCACGGGCCGTGGGGTGGTTCGAACCACGGCTGGGGGTGAAGGTGCGAGCCAACAGATGTGTGCCCCATTGCCCCCAGCCGTGGCCCAAACCACCCCACACCTCGTGATGAAAGCGCCCGCCTGTAACCTCTAAAGTGCCCCCCCAGAGGGGGCGGGGCCACACGGCACAGCGTGCTATCGCACGGCCCCTCCCCCTGCATTCCCCAGCAGCCCTCCCCCCTCCTGACAGGCAGCCGCTGCTGCAACCACAGGCGGGGGTAACTCCCATTGATTGCGGTGAATGGTAATTAACCAGACGTTACTTTCCGTTCACCATGGCCGTGGTGGCCTTTCACCACACTTCTCGACCTCCTCGCGTCCGGAGGTCCAGAAGTGTGGTGAAAGCAAACACGGGCCGTGTTTGACTGTGGTTCAGCCGGGGTGAATGTCAGATGCGTAATGTCTGAAATCACCCACAAAGGGTAAAAACAGACATGCAACTTAACTCCACTTTAATATTTCTTATGCATGCTGCAGGGTTGCATAGGGCACCAATACAGCCTTGCAACATGCATAAGAAATGTTAAAGAAGAGTTTTGTACATGTCTAGTTTCACTCAAAGTCAGTTTTAGGCTGTTTATTGTCGTGCTGATACACAACCTATTCCATGATTCATTACTCGTACTAGGACTAATTACACATTCATTGATAGGGGGAGTGTGTGAACAGATAAGCAGAAATCTATGTCACTAATATTTAAAATCCTTGCATTTTTATACATTCAAACAAAACAAAAATGGGTGCATAAAATCTGTATGACCCTTCAGGCCTTTTTCATAACAGGGAAATATATTTTACATACATACATACACAACATTAAGCACCACTATTACTTATCAAGATATTTTAGTATTTTAAAAAATCTTTTTTTTTTACACCTAGCCACACATGCTCTGCAATTTTATGGTAGAAGGCTCACTAGTGGAGTCAACAGAGTTGCCTGGCTGTAACTAGGAGCACAATTTGACACATTTTGTCAGATACGTTTAGTCTCCTTTTTGAAATGTATTCTCCCCAAGAACGCAGCTGACAGTAAAATCGGTTTAAAAGTGTTGTCATGATCCCTTTCATTAGAGGGCCCATATGCAGAAAGCTGCATACAATTCCTTGTGAATCATGTCAATAATCCATAACAATTTGCCTTTAGTCTTCAGGCCCACCACATGAATAACTCCTGTTGGTTTGATTAGAGTTGCATGCTTGGCACACAGGCAGGTAAAAGGATAATACTACTAAATCTAGCATTAAAGGAATTGGGTTAGGAAGCAGTGAAATTAGTTTTGTTTGAATGAAGTATTTTCTGCAGCACATGCAGCTTTAATGTAGCATCGTACTAGTAAAATTATTTAGATTACATAATAATACATTATAAACCAAAGTAAAATTGAGTATTTTACTCTTAGTGAGGCACAGGTGGCATGATATGTAAAAAGTGACAAACTTTAATAGTGAAGAAAAGTCGTTTTTTGTAATTCATTCAGCTTCATGATAATATAAGAAATTATTAGCAAAGACATTTATTTTAGATCAAAAATTTCAACCTGTTTCTCTTTAAATTGGTTTGTGCATGTGGGTACACACAAACATCTCACAATATGCTTTCATATTATCTTAATTTTCTCATTTGAAAGTTTGTTTACATAATGTAGACAATAATATTCAGCATACAATATGCTAACAGTAGATTTGCAAGCAGTGGCGGGTTTTGTGTCTAGTGTGTTTTAAATCACTTTTACTAGCATAGACAGAGCTGGAATCATAATAATACTTTCAAGTATGCAAGAACCGAGACACATTCTTGAATATATGAAATGTATAACTAATGCCAGTCAGGGTCTCACCTGCTTGAGAAGTATAGAATTTTATATACAAAAATCTGGTATATAAATATATTTGTGTAATATTCCTATTCTAACACTGATTTCTGTGGAGTAAACTAAGGCTGCTTAACCTTTGTTACACAATTTCACATTACTTTGTATCTTATCTGCTATTTTGTAACTTGTGCATGCACCTTTCCTCATTTGGAAGGGAAATTAATGTGGGTTTCATCACAGATGTCAGGGCAGGGAAATCCAGCTCTGATGCTAATGTGAGCTTTGTACTATGGGAGATTGGAATATGTGCATGGGGTGAGTTCTGTACTATGGGAGATTGAAATATGTGCATGGGGTGAGTTCTGTATTATGGGAGATTGGAATGTGTGCATGGCATAAGTTAAATGTGAATATAACTACATGAAAATTACAACATGTGCTTAGATCCCCTAACGGATCTCTTAAGAGGTCATGTGACTTTGCAAGCGGGGAAAACACTTTTAATTAGGCCTTAATCAGAATTAAGAAACCTCAAACTAGCAGCACATCCTTTCAGAACAAACTAAGAAAGGTGGGTCTCAGTCTGTAACTTTACCATTAGTTATAGTCACTGGAAGTTTAAATACCCTTGAACGTACAAAGAAATTTAATCTCAAAAGTTTCTTAATGAGAGATCAGAATTAGACCCTGATCTTCCTATCCAGTCCATGATGTGACTGAACCTTTCTTGACTTCAGCTAAAACATCAAGCCAATTCTGCAGTTCTTACTTGGGGAAAACTTTCACTAGGATGAAGATTTTTTTTCTTTCTCCTTAAGGACAGCAGCATTCTCTGCTCTTTCTCCCACCCAACCAAACAACAATCCCTGTTTATTGGTACACTGATTGCTCTCATTCCCTGACTGCAATAAAGGCCCTTTTTACACAGATGAGGTGTGTGCGTGTGTGGGGGGGCTGCTGGTGTTTAACTGCGGTGGGCGGAGTGCACGCCCATCTACACCTACGGAGCCTGTTCTGTGGGTGTTATGCGGGAGCACCCACAGAACCCCACCCCACCCCCCCTGCTCGGTGTTCACACGGGTAAACACCGAGTGGACACCCATCCCCCACCACCGTTGGCCGTTTACACGGATCCCCCCGAACACTGAGCGCGCGGGAGCCGTCCGTGTAAAAATGGCCAAAAGTCAGAAGTAGGCCCTGTATTGGTTAACTCGACTTGTTTTTCTTCTTCATTGGACCTAGATCCAAAAAACTAGAATATCAGCAGCACTAAATATAACACACAATCTGACTAAAACTGATAAGCATGTACATCTTTATATCTATGTTTCTATATTTAATATGTGCCTCTATATCTAAGCATTTATATAGTCAGGCTTTTACATCAGAGCATGTACATCTATATATCTTTATAACTTCATCCAAAATTTGGCAGAGTGGACACATTTTTACATGGCATGCTAAGGAAAACTGATAAAGAAACACAACCAGTTTCAGTATTTTTAAAAAGAATGGCTAATCTTTTAGGGGGAAAAAAATCCAGATTCTGATAGAGCACCTTTAAACTGTATGTCCAGCCATGTGCCTTTTTAAAGTCCTTTTATAGAATGAGGAAATCCTTGCAGAATGTTATAAGATGTTTTCTTGTTCTTTTTTACTGAGAGAAACAGATTATATATACAGGTTATGGTTAAAGCAGCTTTACAGAAAGTGTTCTTGGTATGTAAACTGAAAAAGTGGAGAAAAATGTTTTTCTAACTTCTCGCAGTTATAGATGTTATTTGTAACACAGATTTTTCAGACAAAGGTGGGCCCCAGTCCTTCTATGCTCTGAATTTGGCTTTGAGCCAGCCTACAGATTTAAACCCAGACTAACTGGCCACAGGATTCCTCCAGATCGGAGGTTACTTCTCAGTGTGGAACAACTGCTGTTGTGTCACCCCCAAGCCAGGGGATATAGGAAGGGAAATGTATACTCATGTTCCAGTGATTCTTGGATGCCAGAACAACCTTGAAGGCCACTGGCAGCCAGGTATAGTTTTAAAAGAGCCTTAAGGTGCCTCTATCTGGTTCTAGAGATCCCTGGGCCACGCTGGAGAACCTTCTCCAAGATTTTCAAACTGTGTGAGACATGTTTGAATGTGACATATTCCTCTTAATTCATGTATTAAGTATTTTTAAATCTACCACTGCTGTTTTTATGCAACGAAGCTAAAAGAATTATCATAACGAAAACTCAGAATTTAATAAAAACTAACCCCCAGTTTATATGGTGTTTCTGAATTTGACGACAGTGACCCAGTTTTTCTGGCACGGAGGCTTTAACTGTCAGAATACTTTGCCTGTAAAGCCAGCATAACTAGCCCAGGGAGTATGACCCTAGCCTTAGGGCAATGTGTGGTGATAGAGGCAATACAGGATGCTCTTAAGGCAATTCACCCTCTTTGCTGTCATTGCAGCTGACAGAGAAAAGCAAGTATGGCCAGAAAAAAAAGGGACGGGGGAGTGGTTGTGATAGGCTTTTTCCATGTTGATCCATGCCATAACTTCCACAGCAATTTTCATTCTAAGGAAATCCACGTTTCAGTGCAAAATAATGAATTTTGTGAGAAATGGTAGATAAAATCCAAAATCTGAACAAATTTTGGAATTTTATACCTTAGTACAATTTACTATTCACAGGGGGGTGCTTTTGTTGTTCTTAAAAACCTGACATAAGACACATGACACACATGCTATGCTTTTCCACTTCTGAGCTAGACCAAGTTTTTTTCAATATTGTTTGATCTCAAGTGTAGCTAGTAAATTGATTTTTTAAGGCTATGTTTAAAAGCGTATAAACTCTAAAATGTAGCTAGGGAAGTGTGCAGGAGAGTCTACTTGAATGTCAAGGGTAGAACTCACAGGTGGGGAGAAAAAGTGTTCAGCCAAAGTGAAAACCTTGATCCAACTCTATGGGTGTTAATACACTGGCTGGAAGGCCACCAGAGCCTGTAGTTTCTCCATGCAGCTGGTGGGGGGAGAACAAGAAGCAGGCAGGCCTTCTTCCTTGCAGTGGTCCACCTGCGCACTACTCCACTCTCTTCCGCTGAGTTGTGGTTGCTCCAGCACCGCTTTAGGCTGCGCCTCTAGGGTGTAGAACACACGTAGCCCCCAACAGACAGTTAGTGGCCCTGTGGGCACCCGTTACCCCACTATTGCCCAAATCCTCCACATTTCCTAGGTTGATGCTGTGTGGAGCAGCCACAGGATAGATGAGCAGGTGAATTTAGGGCTAATGGGGGGCAATGTCTCATTTGTTAACACAAATGCTTCAGGTAGAGACTATCCTGCCTTGGCGCAGGGGGTTGAACTAGATGGCCCTGGAGTTCCCTTTGGTTCCATGAATCTATGGTTGCAGTTCTCTAAGGCCACTGCTGCCTTGTATTACAATAGAGCACCTCAAAGGCTGCTATATCACAGTGCCTGGGGGGTGGGGGGTACTGTCATAATTTGAAGAAGCATAAACAGAAGCCTTAAGCCACCTTCGCTCTCCTGACTTTTGTTTTGTGCTACATCAGAGCAGGCTGACTGTCCTTCCATGATTTCAAGGAGATAACAAACCCTTCCTCATGAGTTGCTCCTTACTAAATTCAAGGGCTAGAATATTTAAAAATGCTACCCCCTTTACAAAAGAAGAAGAGCTCTTCTTTACTTTGAAATTTAAAAGAAGGATGAGTATTTGTGCATATAATCACATGAATGAGTCAACTAAATCCCTCTTGAAAAATTGTTTTCAAGTGTTATTTATCTTGCCTTCAGCACAGTCTTTAATGTAGCTCCTTGGGCTGAATTGTTGTCTCTGATTGCTGACATGGGTGACAGGGAAGGGTAAGGAAATGTGCTCAGCGGACAAGAGCAAAGCAATTTCAATTCAAGGAAATGAAGGAAACAGACCCAGAAAAGAGGAGGGGGGGAGAGGGGGAGTCCTGAATGCAGCTGGGAGCCAAAAAGAGTCATTTTCCTTCCTTCAGCTTCGCCTTGCCCTGGGTTTATTACATGTTCAGCACAGTCTCAAAGGCTGCTGAGTGATTGGTGGGTGTACAAAGCAGTTAGGGCTCAGACTGAACTTGGGTGCCGGCTGCACGACCAGGCCCTGTAACTTTGGCAGCCAGCAAGAAGGCGAATCAGTCTCCTGCACTCTCCAAACTGCACCCTCTCCCTCCCTCCCTCCCGCCATCACATTGGGCGTGCGCCCCGGCCGCCGTAGGCATCTTGCACACAAAGGCAGGACTCAAGACGAAAGTTTCAAGGGCCTGAAGCTCGCTGCTGCCCCTCTGCAAACGTTACCGGGGGGAACATGCCCCCCTGAATGGGAAAGTGCAAGGAGACGCCTGCCGGGCTTGCAGGATTGGTTCTGGGGAAGCCGATCGGGGAGGAGAGAGAGCGCAAGAGAAAAGCCGGCCGGTTGTGGGGGAGAGAACTCAGCCCCGTCTCGCTTCCGTGGCGGCGGCGGCGGCGGCGTGCGGGCCCTCTTGTGCTGCCAAGCCTGGCCATACCTTGCAGCTCCATTGGCTGGGAGCATCCAGCCCTCCTGCTGCTGCCCGCACCGCTGCCAGAGCAGCTCCAGCCAAGCGCCCCCTTGCTTTCCCCAGCCTCCCCACGCAGGGCATCAGGCAGCTCAAATGGAGTGGAAAATGGCCAGTGGTGGCAGATCGAGCCCCAGATTATCTGCTTCACGTTTTGTACTTAGCTGCCTCTAATCTTCTTTTATTTGCCTGAGCCCCCAGCTGCGGGGGGAGAGATTTTGTCCTTTGCTGCTGCCGCCGCCGCCGCTGCTGTACATGATGATATGTTTATATGATTAGCTGAGCCCAGGGGTGGGGAGGAGGGAGAGAGAGGGGTGGAGATTGGAGGAGGAGGAGGAGGGGGAAACTAGAGGTGGCTCCAGTTCAGAGCCAGTGGAGAGTCTGTGTCAGGACTTAGCAATCCCCAGTCACACACACAGAGGTGCAGGAACGCAAAGGAGCTTCCAAAGCCTGGGATTTGTGTGTGTATTATTGTTGAGCGAGCTGTGTGTGTGTGTGTGTGGCGTTTTTTTCTCTCCCCGTCGCCGAGTGGCTTTACTAGCCCAGTGCTTGGTTCCTGCTCTCCAGCCGCTGGTGGGGCAGCAGCGGCAGCAAGCAGGTCGAAGAAAAGGAAGAGGATCCGAGGAGGGGCTGGAAGCCGCACCGTGCCAGAGGCCAGAATGTCATCCAGGGAGATGTAAATGAAGTGGAGGCGAGCGGCAGAGCCACACAGAAGGGGGGGCTGTGCCTGGTCAGATTTGAGTGGGTCTCCGCTGCTGCCATCGCCTTGCCGGCTTTCTCCTTGGTGATCCTTGCACGGAAGAAAAAAACAAAAAAGGACTCCGTGGCTGAGCACCTACACTGGGGTTTTGTGCCTCCCCCGTGATGCTGCTGCTGCTTGTGTGTGTCTGTGATTTGTTTGTGTTTTTTTTAAAGATTTTTTTCTATTTGGTGGCTCTTTGGTCCCTTTTCTGCGGATCGGAATGTTGGAAACTGCGGGGGAAATGTTGACTTAACCCCTCAGCCAAGCCTCCTGGCCGGCAGCTCGGAGCAGGAGAAGCCAGCCGCCTTCTCTGTGTTGTCCCAGCTGGACTAGCGAGCTGCAGAACCGGCTGCCTGACTCTCTCCCTACCCAGCCCAGCTTTCTCCTGCCCGATCCCTGCTGTTCCTGCCACTGCCGGTGCCTCCTGGACTTAACTCCTCTGCTCCCTTTCCTCCTTGTATTCAGAGGGGGCTCGATCACCCCCGACACCCTTCTCTGGGGCACCCCAGATGCTTGAGAGAGCCTGGCCCGGTGGTGCTTCCACACCCGGAGGTAAGGACAGAGCTCAGTGCAACCTTGTTGCTGCTGTTGCTCCTAGACCTGTTTCCTACTCGGGTCCATTAGCAGAAAGGGGGCTGGTTATTCTAGGGGAGGAGGGTAGCGAAGGGCTGTTGATCCGGGGGTACCCCAGTAAGATCCAGTAAGTTCTTAGGGAGAAGCTGGGAATCTCTTCCCCCGCCCCATACAGACTGGTTTTCACACCACCCGAGTGTATGAATATCCGCGCCGCCTAAAATCACAGTGTTTAGGGGGCGGGAGAGGCTGATCCAGACGGACAGATCGCGCTCTCTTTCTGCCCGGTTCAAAGGGGCAGTTGCGCCGGAGAAGGCAGCCGGGAGCCAGGGCACCGATGGTCGGCAGCAGCATTGCTTTTTGCCTGGCTCTCTGTCCTCCTGCCGGCCAGCAGGCAGGCAGGCAGGCAGACCAGAGCGGGTGCTGGCTAATCCCGAGAAGTGAAAGGGGGCTTCCCAGACACGGGGAAATGACCCTGAAAATGCCGCCAGATGTGAACTGGGGGCAGCCGAGCATGGGAGTCATTAGGGGGTTGGCTCCATGGCTTGTGGGCCAGAGGTCGGTTCTGGAAGGGGGCGATCCCTGTGTGGGGGCGGATCTGTGGGGAGTGGGTAACCTGGATTGTTGGGGATTTGGTTTCCTGGCTAGAGGGGAACTCCTGGGCTCTGTGGCGCCGGGAGATGGGAGAAGCTCTTGCGCTCCGGAGACTCCTGTTCCCTGCTCGCACTCTCCTTGGCGTGGTGGGGGCGACATATCCGTGCTATTGCTACGTATTCCTTGCTGAACCTTGACCCGTGGAAGGGAGCCGGAGTGGGGGCTGTGATCAGAGCAGGGGTGGGCGATCCACACTAAATACCCCCCCCCTCCACAGAAATAAATTGACTGGCCCTGTAATCAGTACTCTTCCGCCCACTGGAACCCCCCAGCCCAGTGAGACCCTATGACTACCCTTTCAGGCGCCCCCCTGACTAGGGACCAGCTTCTCCAGAGGAGCCTGGGAGGCTCTAAAAGCAGCAGAAGCCATATGGTTCCCGTTACCAGAGCAAGGCAGCCTTTCCTCTTCTCTCTGGTTTGGTCCAACATTCTTTTCTGTATGGAGAGCCAGGCAGTCTCCCCCTCCTCCCCTCCCCTCCCCTCAGAACCATAGCAAGACGTGGTTAGTTCATTCATTGCCTGGATGTGTGTGTGTGTGTGTGTGTGGTGCAGCAGGCCCCGCCGCGTCTCCTCGATGCTGAACTCAAGTTGCACAATGAGAGAAAGTTCCATCCCTTTGGTAAATAATTACCTGTTGCAGATTTATTGTAACTGAATCAACTTGAGGATGAAGTAGCCTAGCCAAGCCTTGCCTGTGCAAAGGGGAAGAGGCTTCCAGACAGCTAGGAATAAAAAAGCCTTCCACGGTTGTGGACTGAGACAGGCTTTTTGATTTTTACATGTAGAAAGCTGGGGCCATCTGGAGACAATGCAAAGTAAGTGTGTTTTGTGAGGCTACCTTTAGCAGCTTGAAAATCAAGGCAGGATCTTAGCTGGAAGTGGGAATTAGTGCTGCTGGGATTTGGACATAGCTGGTTTGTCAGAAAGTAAAGATATCTTGGTGTTCAGGTGTCTGTTTTTCTTTCTTTTTGGTGCAAGGGGGGAGAAAGGAATTCTGCAGAACAAATGTTCTGTTGTTTGCTTTCTTCAGACACTCTGATTCCCTCCTTTTGTTGCTTGCCTCTAAAAGAGGTGCCATTTCACATCATTCTGCACAAATTGTTTGAATTAATGCAAGTGTGAATGCTTACCGTTTGAAGGGGACGATTAGCATATCAAAGGTTTCTTAGCTCCAGCTCAATTGAGAAAACTTTAGCCTGTCTTCCATTTGCTTCCAAGCAGGGGCCCAAAGGGCAGTGTGAATTGTAAAGGGATAAAATGGGGAGGTGGATTTAGGTTATGTTTCTGAACTTTTACTGTTTTGTAATTATGTGAGTGAAAAACGTTGTCTGCTTGCTGCAGAGCCCTTGCAAGCGGCCAAACAATTATTTTCTATTGATTAATGGTTTGTTCTAAGAAAAAGCGTGACCTTTTATGACAGCCACTGTTGCACGGTTCCTGGTGTCTCCTGTCTAAGTGGGATTTAGAAGGTCTTTTCTTATTGGGCTCATGCTTTGGGTATGGCCTACACATTATTGCATTAGGGGGTCTGAATAGGAAAGAACTTCTAATTACTTCAGAAAACAAATGAAACCTTGCAATAAAAGACCACTCAATTCCAAACCTTTGAAGGAAGCCTGCTTCTCTCCTTACTGTGTAGACTAGGACAATAGAAAATCTTTCATCTGCTGTGTTCTAGGTAGTATTTTTAAGTTTAAGCATGCATTAGCCATGCACATCCATCTCAGTTTTGTTGTAAGTGAAGAATAATAAAAACTTCTTGTAGGTTGATTTAAGGGATTTTATGTGGGATACTCAGGACCAGGCATTGTATTCTGCTGTTAATGTTAGTGGTATCGTAAATATTCTTAAAATAGCTGTGACAAAGACTGGCAGTGTCAGTCTGGTAATAGAATATTTATCATTACATTTTGACTTGGTTTACATGGCTGTCATATTTACATAATTTTTGAGTCATTAGGTCCTGTTGTTTTTCTCTGTTTGCAAAGAGATATGGGCAGGGGAGCCCTTTCAGCCTACCCTTTCATTGTCTTTAAAAATCAATATTCATAATCTGGCAAATCAACAGCCAAGCAAAATGCAACTATCCCTCAGTAAGTTGGGCCTTTTTCCAGGCAGTAGATGGTTCAAAGGGGGCTGAATTCTACTCTCTCTCTTACCTGGCCAAATTATAATAAATAAAAATAATTACTCACTTTCCATCTCTCAAATCACTAAACTAAATGCATTGTTACACTCTCTTAAAGAAAGTGAATTTCTCTGCTTTGAATATACATACTAAGACATTGTAGTTTTGCCTTTGATGGTTGGTTGATTTTGGACAAGAAAATATGGTTTTATTGTGAGGGGGTTCTGTACTAATGTTCAAGAGTATTGCTTTTTCTTTAATTTAATGAAGGAGCTGGGCTGAATAGTATAACAGTCTTGGAGAAAACTGTACTTAATGATCTACTTTAGTTAGACTTCAGTTACTTCTTGTTCTTAAATGGACAAGAACATTTTGGTAATTTGTAGATGTGTTTTAGTGGTCCTAAAATTTTCTGTCATTACTCTGAGGTAATTTTCAGCAGTTTATTTACCTAATGTCTTCAGCTGCCTAAAGTAGTACCTTTTGGTGGCATAAAAGGAACATATTGATGTAATTGCCATTATCCCACTTAAGTTGCTGTTAACTAGTCTGCTTTGAATGGAGAGGACTATAAAGGAAGTGCATTATCCTTTAGAACGATTAGGAATAATCTAAAAATTGTCTTGAAAATGTTGCACTTCAGTTGATATGATGGCGAACCCAAATTTGACAAATCTTTAAAGGTATAAAATACAGTGATAGAAGATTTTCAACATTCAGATGACAAAATTGGACCACTTAGAGAGAAATTAATGTGCTGCAGCAGCACTTCAGCTGCCATTTTCAATCACTGTGGGTTACTGTGTGTTGGCAACAGAGACCGAACATAGACATTCAGATAGCTCTGGAGGCTGGTAGTTGGAGGAATCAGGATATTGAATCATGTGAGGTAGAACAAACCAATTACTTCAGGTTTTGACTTGAGAATTTCCAATAAACATTTTTTTCCTGACTTTTGGCTCCCCTGCTCATTAATAGACCAACATCAAAGCAGGCAACCAAACTTTCAAATGTTATAAAAACTAATGTAAAGATACAGATCTCTTATGTAGTCTTGCAAGTCTTAATTCAAGACAAGCAGTTGGAGTTTTTATTGCTGCAATTTTCACAATCAGCATAGACATTAACACCAGGCTTCTGGGTGTTTCCTTCCTTAAAATGAGCAAGAGGAGAGCTTTAAAAACCAAAGTTTGCTTAGTAATTCTCATTTGATAGCTTCGGAAGCCTTCCCAATGTTTTATGTATCTCTCTTGTAGCTTTTAATGCCTTAAATCAGAAATAGGGGTTTACTATAAGTTGGGAATTCTAAACTTAAGTACATGATTGAGGTGAAAAATAATTTTAGGTGTTGAACAGTGTAAAAGTTTTTGCAGTTTATGTAATTTTTTAAAAAAATTCATTTTATTTTTTAACTTTTTGGTAGAAGTAATAGTCCAGAGCAAATCTCAGTTTGGTTAATATCAAATTTTGCCTTCGTACATTGAATAAAAATTAATAAACAGAAGAATCTGACTGCTTATAATATTTTTCTGTTAAACATTTCAGAAAAGGAAGCACCTGTTTGCAGTCCATTTGGCGCAGGTATAAGTTGGGAAATATATGTATTTATGCCTAGCATGCATTGCTACTGATAACTAGGTATACACAGTGTCCTACGTGGTTAGTACAAAGTTTAGAATTGAAGAGTAAAGGGTGAAAAAGTTTGACATCTGAGTTTTTTGCCCCTTACTCTCTTGCCTTCCAGCTGAACTTGTATATTGAAATCCATTGTACGTTTTTATAGAAACTTTTAATTAATTGAACAGGGTTCTTAATAAAGCTAAACCTGAAAACTATTTTTGTATTTTAAAAATATTGCACTATATCTTTCTAAGTTCTTGTATTTTGCATTGGGAAGTATATGAAGCTGACAGAACAAGAACTTGAAGTAGCTGTAAATGATTTTACCAGGGGAAGTGTAGGAGAAGAAATTAAAGTTATGCCTGGCGTATAATTGAAATCCTATTCATGGATAGGTAGACAAGCAGTCAGTTATAAAGCAGCATACTTAATAGCTAACTTTAGCGAAATGATCATCAGTCATGTTAGTTGGATATGTGCTGTTAAACAGAACTGTTTTCTAAGCATTTTGCAGGATAGATGCTACATTTGTGATATGCAAGGCAGCTCGAAATCGCAAGGTCTTCAACTTCTTAAGAATTTATGTGCATCTTTAAACTTAATGTTGCCTTTTTTTTTTTTAAAAAAAATTGAATTTAAAACAACTAAAAGGTTTAAACTGTCACTCGGTTGTAATTGGACGTCAAGATAACTGGAAAAACAAAAAGCTATTTTAAGACAATTCTCAGTCCTCTTTACAATGCTGTTTAATATTTAAATAGCTTTCAAAGACAGATGCATATGGTTTTTAGCAGTACTTAAATATTTGTAGGAAACAGTTTTGTCGGGATAGGGTAGCTTGTGATATTACTTGAATAGTTATGGGAAGGGGTAAAATCAGTCTTGACCACACTTCTTTCAGTTTGAGCTTTCACCACTAAAATAATCAACTTTGTCAATCTCAAGGATGCTGCTCAATAACTATCTTTTTTTTTTTTTTTTTTTTTTAAAGATCATAATTTTTTTCACCCCGTCTAGTGTACAGGTTCATACAGTTGGGTTTGAAGAATGTGTGATACTCATTACTACTACTGATTTAAGTTATAAAAATGCAAGTCTTTAAAATGAGTATTTATGAGTACGAGTCTTTAAAACCAGCAAAACCATCTTAAGCCAGAAGCTGATCATTTAAAACCAGTATTTGATTCTTATAGAGAATGTTTTTTGATCAGATTTTGAATTATAATGGAATTCGGGTTATGGCTCATTATCTTAAATAGAGTATTTTATGGGACTAAGAAGGAATATATAATTTGCACGTGTTGTAGTTTCTTTCTCTTTTGATTTTCGCCAGGCATTATTGCTACGACTCAGTGTATACAAGCCTGTTATTTCCCCCCAAAAAATTATTTAGAAAGGCATAATAATCAAGAGCATTGCATAATGACTGAAGTAAACAACAATGCTCAACACCTGCAGGTAAAGTGCAGCTTACAGCAAAATACTATTGATTGCTTTTGTGGCACAAAGCAAGCTTAAATACAATTTGTTTAATTACAACAAAAATGCAGTTTTATGAACTATAATATACTTCATCTCTCTAGAAGATTTTATGCACTGTGCACTGGTAAGTAAAATCCCATCACAGTTGTATAAATTTGTTCAATTACCAGAGCAGCGAAGAGGGGGTAAAAAATCAATTTACACTGAAAAGCACCAGAAATGAGATTACCTTAGTTAGTAGGAACTTGTCAGCAGTGTATAAATTGCTTATTAATATCAAAAGCTACCATAGGTAATGCACAGTAAAAATATGGACAGTCCATGTGCTCAGTTCTGTTGTTTTGTTGCTTATTCCCTCTGTGTATGCATTTTTATTTTTATACTTACAGCAGTCGCTGACCAGTCAGAAGATCTAGCATTAACTTAACAAAATAGATGGAATAATACCCTTTACGAAGGAAACAGTATTTACTTGAGATAAATGATCACAGCTAGTTATTTCTCCTGTCTAGCTTCTTGTTCTTGTAACAGACAAATATAAATACGTTAGCAGATATTTCAGACTGAGAGTCAAGAGATAAAATGTAATTACTTTTCAGAGTGGCCCCGACACTATCAACATTCTTATCTGTAATGTTTTGGTGTGTATTTAAAAAATAATAATAAACAAAACTTTGTTCATCGTCAGAATAAAAAGACTATTGTCACTTCTTAATATACAGAATGTTTTGCTGGGGGTTTTAACACTGACCTTAGCATTTATCTTGAGCCTTTATATGTTCAACTGTAAGCTGAATTTCTTGAATATGCAGGTTCTGTTGGAGCCTAGGCTTCCTAGATCCCAGTTGAACACCTGCTTCAGTGCATGTTTCCCAAGCACATAACATTTTGCTTCATTCAGACTCCCAAACTGTCTTTGCTACAAGGGCAGGCAACATTACACTTTAGAACCAATGGGCCATTTGTAGGTTACAGAGTCAGCTTACTGGAATTTCTGAGGGAAATGGTTGAAAAGAAAGGACAAATGTCACTTTGAATTGAGATTCTTAAATCAGCCTTTAGCCTTAGGGGAAAATTTAGGTATTTTTTAGCCCAGATGTAATGTCTCCCTCTACAGAGCACAGAATTAATCATGGCCTGACAAGGGAATGTGCGCTGAGGAAAATAGGAACTCTTGGTTTTGTTGTTGACTTTTCTAAACTGTGAAGAGTACCTTATAAACATTAAAATTCACCCAAAGGAATTAAGACTCTGTCTCTGTATTTCAGTGCTTCAAAGACAGCTATGTTAAAAATAAAAAAAACTGTTCTAGGCATCTTTTATCCAGGTGCAGAGTTTAAATATACGTACTTATAGCAAAATAATGCAGCTGTGCAAAGTTTTGTTAGATGGTTACCAGTTTGTTTTGCCAGCGTCAAAGTCTCTGAAAGGCTTTTATAAAGTGAATGTCTTTTGTTTTATTAACACTTTTTAATACTGAGATAACACAAACATCTTTCTTATACTCAAATGGTGAGTTGGGAGAAAAGGGGAGCAGGGTTTCAGGGTACAGCGTGAGGGAACTTGCTCCTGCTCTCGCCATATTTTATATTACATTTTGATTGTATGGTTTATTTTTCTGGCGCTGATTAGCAACAAACGCTTAGTCAAAGCACAAGGTAAGTACTGTAGTTTGTTTTAAGAGCTTTTCCAGTCATATGCACTAGTTCCTAAGGTCTAATACTGTACAAAGAAGAAGAGGTTTTATATTTTGTTAGTATATTTAGCAAGGAATTACATTTCATCACTCATAATATCATTTATTGAGAATATAGCGGTTAGAGCTGCTTTCACCCATCTGAGGATGCAACTATTTCCCTCCACAGTTTTGGAAGGGAGATATAAGGGAATTATGTATAACCTGAGGCTTTGTAGCTGTCATCTGACTAAGATTGAGGATCTTGAGCACTATATGTTTGACTGTCCATATAACGAAAGACTAAGATCCAAAATTGTGACCCCATTTCTAAAAGGGAAAAACATTGGAATGGCAAGTTGGAAGTTGGCTTATTTATTAGCTAATTCGAGTGTGGAAATAACAAGAACGGTGGCAAAATTTGCCTGGCTGGCAGAACTTGACAGGCAAACCAGGCTAACTAAGTGGTTGAGAGGGACTTGTGATACTGGTGTCGGTTATTATTATGGACAAGAGGGAGCCCTAATTGTTGTCGTTTTAGGTTTGATCAATGTAACGGGCCGATTATTAGGTCAGTATGAGTTTAGATTGGAGAACCGAGTGAGTCTTACTGGTTTTTGCTCAAACTTGGATTCCTGAATGATTATCTTACAGTTTGACGTAATACACAAATATGATGATCGCTCCATAAGTCCCCATCGGGCGGGTTGCAGGTAAAATAGAGACTAGATGCAGGGGTCAAATGTTGCCATCATAAGGCCCGAGAAGGGCAAGGCAAGTTTTAACTCTTTGTATTTTTAAGACTTCATAGCTGTTGACAGTTATGATTACAATTTGTTATTTTTAAAAGTTGTTTACTGTCAATGTTTATTTTGACTTGAATTTGTCACGGCCAACGGCCAAACAATAAAATTTACTACTACTTCACTCATAATATGATGAAGGAAAAGTATTCTGTCCTCTGTTTTTTTGTTCCTTAGCTTGTGGGTTGTTGTTTTATTTTATTTTTAAAGAAAGAACACTTATCTGTGTTCTCCAGCTAATTGCCTATAAATTAGGTATGTATATGTCTAGAAATTGCTATATATCAAAGCAACTTACCATTTGTGATCTGTGCTTTAAAACTTTTCCACTTGTATTTACTTGGTTGCTTTTATATGTGATGAAAATACTCAGACTCTTATTTAGACAGGTTTCTTCCGTTCTTTGAGCTACACTTTATGTCCTCTGTAGGTATTTTCATATCAATCAACACCTCAAACTGATTATTGCTCTGAATCTAGATGACAGAATAATCTAACACCCATTACTGTCAAGAATTGTTCATGGCAGCTGGGGGAGGGGATGACTGACCTTGTTTTGGACTCTAATACTTGCTTTGTTTTTGATGGGATGTGGTGTGTATGGAGGGTCTTACTCTGT
The DNA here is from genome assembly GCA_003113815.1 of Sphenodon punctatus. NCBI lineage: Eukaryota > Metazoa > Chordata > Lepidosauria > Sphenodontia > Sphenodontidae > Sphenodon > Sphenodon punctatus. The sequence continues at coordinate 2,356,759 of QEPC01015736.1, read as the reverse complement.
TGAAATGAGTGCTTGGATGGGATGGGCAGAGAACAGCAAGCCAAAAAAAGAATTGTCATGCTGTCTCTCATCTCCCCTTTTCTTTGATGCCAGTTTGAAAACAATGAGTAAATAAGTTTGCATAACTCCCCATCACACCTTTTCAGCTCTCCCCTTCTTTTATATTCCTTATAAAAAAAAAGAGAGCTGATTCAGACCAATGTAGTTTATTTCAGGTGACACTATGCGGCATTTCCTTAGCAAGCTCATAACATGACAGAACATGAACACGCTTATCTGACTCAGTCATTATTTTATTCTTTTCACTGTCTTGTAGCTTCCAATGCAGTTTTTCTTCTTATTGAAATGATTAAGTGGAAAGTTTGGGGTTTAGAATGCATAAGATGATACAAATAAGATGGGCCCTAAAAGACCTGTTTGCAAGTATTGTGCTGGGTAGGTCTGTCTTGTTTCACTGTCAAAAGGTTGGCATCTGCAGTTTGTGGCTTTTATCCCTGCTGCTTGGGCTATTCTTTGGGTGTTTTTAAAATGAGATGCTGGCACGCGTGGCCACCCAGGGGCCACTCATCCGACTGCCCGTCTGAAGGTGGAGAGGAGGGATGCATGCTCCTGTGAGCCACAGAGCACCCACTCGTGCCCACTCACAGCGCACTGCCAAGAAATCCGGAGTCCGCCCTGCAGCCTGAGGCAAGCTGAAGAAGCGTGTGGCAACGGGCCTTGTATGAACTGGGATGACCGCCCATGCCCATGCCAGGAGACCAGTCCGTCTCTGTGTGTGTGGGGAGGACCAGGCGCTGTGTGTGTGGGGAGGATGCGGCATTTGCAAGTCACAGGAACTAGCTGCAAGAGCTGGGGAGCCGAGATTCCCCAGCGCTCCTGCTGGGATGTGTCAAGGCCAGTCCGGTGCACTTCCTCCTTGTCCGTGGCAGGAGGAATGCGCGACGACTGCCTCAGTAGTCATTAGAATCCTTCTCTATGCGTTCCCATCTGACTCTGCAGCTGTGCCCCTCAGTGGTCATGCCCCCCACCCCACCCCATCTTGCTCAATTTAAAAACACCTTTTATAAACTGAAATGGCCCAATTCTGTTGTTGCCTATAGAGGTAGGGATCTGGACTAAAGTGAACATGTGTCTGAGTAAATTTAGCTAATTGGAAGGAGAATCGGGTTCTAATTTTCGGGTGTATTAAAGGCTGGGCTTTTTAAGCTGAGTTAAAGAATGGGGATATAAGTAAACCTCTCTCTCCTTTTTATTAAATAGGTCAAAAATAAGTGAACTGCTCTTGTGCCAGAGAATACCCACCATTACCGTTACACATTACGAACTTTGCAAGAGAGTGTGCAAGAGAGTAGCCTGCTGGAGTTCGGGTTTGCACCATGCCGCTGCCACTCTGGACAAACCCAATAAACAGGGAGGTCCTGCATGCAGCCTACCTACCCTCCCTCATGATTCTCAGCAGCAGTGAACTCTGGATACAGGAAGCCACACCCCCACTGTGGTTTTCATCTGTTTTCATTGTTTGTTTTTTTGCTTTTTGGAGGACCTCTTTGGAGTGCTCCAAAAGCAAACAGTCAAAGTGCCAATGAGAGCGCAAAAGAGCTCTTGCTCCTCAGACTGGTCTAGGTGTTGTGCCTGGGACTCTATGGTCCTAGTGGACTTGTATGCAGGCAGAGGCTGGTTGTACCCCAACTGATAGGAAGCATCCCTTTGGGCACATATTAGCCAGCATTTGACGCATGGCGGGCTCCACATTCTCCGAGACGACGCCATGAGTGTGGGCTGGGTGGCAGCCCTGAGTAAAGCCATGTAAGTTGCCTATCGCGGTTTGGGTTACCTTGCCCTACTGTTGCCATGTGATGCAGTGCATCGTGTTCAGTGCCGCCAGATGTTCACCCTGCAGTGCGGCTGGGCAGCCAGCTGACTGCTACACCCCACGTCCTCAGAAAAAGCACATACCAGCCTTACCCAAAGTGGGGTAAGGCTGCCCAACACACAGTAGTGTGCCACCGCTTGTGCGACTGGTTCCTGTCTGCCCCGTGGTGAGGTCTCCTGCAGGTCTTTGAGTGGCAGGTGCTGTCTCCATCCACACGCGGCTACATCATGGCTGGGGGCGGGGAAATTAGTGGGATGAGGCTTGGTGGCCACATGTATAGCCAGTGTCTCGGCTGCCCCAGGATGTGGCAGGAGTCCGACAGTGATGCAACTTCCCGGGTGTGTGTGTGTGTGTTCTCCGCACTAGCCCCTCAGTGTGGGGCTGTGCTTGCCTGCCCTGGGCTGCACAGGATTGGACCTGCCCCAGCTTTTTTGGCTGCATCCCCTGTGTCTGGTGGGTATGAACATCTGGCAAACACCTAATAAAAGGTGTGGGCTATTGTCTTGTTTTCACCCAGAGTTGCAAAATGTTGTTTTACTTTTCCAAATGATGATCTTGTCCAATGGTAGCAGAAATCTTCATCCTAATAAAATGTTTTTGCTTTTCCCTTTTCCCTCCCTTACTCTGCTGCCTCAATGCTGCCTCTTTCAGGAGCTATAGCACAGTACCTGTTAATGACAGTTGTTGAACCAGCTCCTGATTATGACTCCCCTGCAGCAGAATAGATCTCAACCTTTGCCAGCTGTTTTGGAGCCCATACCAAACTCCCTGGGTGGTGGTTATCCCCCCTCGCCCCCCTTTATAACTGCTGTAGCCGTATGCCCCTTTATTGGGAACAATACTATTATACATACCTTTACCAATAAGGAATTGAAGTACAGTGAGACTCAGTGACTTGCTTAAGGACACACATGAAGTCTGTGAAAGGCAGAGAATTTAACTTTGATCTCTTAAGTCCCAGGTTAGTACCATAACCATTGTAACATCCTTCCTGTCTTACCGGTTCATTAGAATCAAATGACACTGGGTGAAAACAGACATGACGCTAACCACCCTTTAACCACCCTTGGTGGTTATTTATGCATGTTTCAGGGCTGTATTGATGCCCTATGCAGCCCTGCAACATGCATAAATAACCACCTGGGGTGGTTAAAGGGTAGTTAGTGTCATGTCTGTTTTTTCACCCACTGTCTCTCAAAATTAAGACAGAATCTGTCTCTCAAAATTAAGGTAACTTTATTTTTCATTGTCCCTCCATCTATCTTGGAAGCAAAATTAATATGACTGTTACACTTTTGTCTCACCAGCACTTTTGTGAGATGGAATATTGGGGTTTAGAAAGGAAATTGCTTAATTTTGCTTTGCCTAATGTTGCTAGGTAAGTTCCTGTGTGAAGAAGAGGTCTGTGTCCATAGCTCAAGAGCTTGTGCACACTAACAGAAATTGGTTCATAGCAAGTGTCAACTTAGCTACTTTGTCTGGCTTAATTCATTTATGCTCCATGGACCTTAAAAGGATTTTATGGGGAAGATTTGCACTTATGGACATTATGAAGAACAAACTGAAGACATTTCCAGAGTCTTATGAAATGTGTAAAAAGGAGAGCAATCTTCCTTAAAATGATGACTAATGGATATGAAAACCAGATGATCTAAATTCCAAAAAATATTACCCAAATTACTTTGAATCTGGTGTTTTTTTTACTGTAGTAAAAGTTACTATATCTGTGTTCATTTTAATTGATACTAAACTTGAAAAAAGGTGTAGTCCATTGCAGCATAGGACTGGTAAATAGGTGCTATCTGGAGAGTAAACAGAGCCAAAATGCTGCTGTTTGTTTATTTTTGAGTTAAGGGGATGACTCACATAGGCTGGAAGAGTTGTTTTGGGTGGTCTAATATTTCAGGTTGGCTCTGTGTAAGCAGAAGAATGTTTTTCTTTCCTCTGAAAGCCTTTAGGTGACTTTGAAAAAGAAGTCTGTGTTGTCTTGGTATATGAAGGACTAAAGCTGCATGCTTAACTATTTTGAAGGACAAGAATAGTTATGTAGAGCCAGCAGAAATCTTTTCAGGGTGTCTTCTCCAGTAGCTGTTTATATCAGATAGCTACTAAGGGAACAGATATCGTTGGGGGGATTTCTTTACAATGGTGACCAACTGTCTGGGTTCTTGTGCTGACTGCTGTCCACGTTTTTCACATATTTTTGCTAGCTCTTCTTATTACCTGCAGAGGGAGCTTGTATATGAGATAATCAGTAATCAAGGCATTGAGGTCTGACAATTTTCCAGTAAATAAAATTTTGTTTCACTTGAGCACTCTGTTATATATTCAGTCAGTGCAAAAATGCTGCTACAGGGAAGCTTGCTGAAAAGGTTTTTCATCACTGACACGTGCCAGTAAACACAGTATTTACTTAAATTTTTTAACGTTTACATTCAGATTATTTCAAATTGGTCCGATTTAAGATTCGCATTTTATTTCTTTTTCAGAAAAATTAAAAAAGAAACCCAAAAGGCAGTCATTTCCTTTTCTCTACATATACTACCTACAAAAATCTTTGGAAGCCAGCAAAATATAAATTACACGAATTATCTCCTTTTTAAAAATTTCCTGCAGCCATCAAATCAAAGACCTAGTGGTTTAAAGGCTTCATAATGTTTCCACACATTGCACTGTATAGTGTGCTTACAAGAAAGCAATAGAGGGATGCTCTTTTTCACTGAAGTATTCATTATAATTAGCCTGGTTACATATGCAAGGTTAACTTTTTATGCTTTTACTAAATATTACACTGGACATATAAATGCTACATTTATATGAAGCATTTTCATAACAGGGTAAGAATATTTCACTAGTAATATAATTGTCAAATTAGTGTAATGGTACTTAAGCAGGGCAACCAACAGTTTAGAGGCTAGCATTAAACCTTTCAAAAATGTTGACTATTAAAGAAAGAATAGAGGGAGAACTAATAATATTGGATTACAATCATATTAGCTAATAAATATTATAACCTTACTCCCTAGAAACCAAATACGTGCATTTAAAAATGTGGCTTTCAGAATCTAGTAAAATGAATTAAATGATTTGCTAGTACAAGTTTTAAGAATTTGCGTTACAAATTTCTGGATGATGGAATTATATGAACCGTCAAGAAATTTAAAATCTTTTAATGAATACAATAATTCATTTTTAATACAGATTTGCTTGCTGAACAAGAAGTGTAATAGATGTCATTTAAATAAATTATGTACTATTTAGCTATGAAATATTGTGGCCATCTTTTTAAATTTATTTATTTAAAGTATTTCAGTAAGTTGGCAAGCTATTTGCCACGATACTAATATGAAATAAAGCATTATGCATAGTTGCACATTCCATAAAACAGAAACAGCACTCAATAACATGCTCACTTAAATAAATCCGCCAGCAAAATTGGTTTGAGAGTTGATTTTCCATCAGTTTATTACAGAGCTGTAAACTTAAAAACCTATATGTGTGCATCAGAATGCACTTTTGTTTTATTTTGGATTATCATTTTAAACACCCAGCAAAGGTTTATTGTGTCTAACGGAACACCATCTTGGTGCTGATTTATTATTTATACTAGCTAATCCTTGCTAATGTGAAAAGTCAGCTTGTTATTGTAACACCAAATGGCCCTCTAAGTAGAGAAACAGTTAAGTAGATCTCCTGTAATAGGTTGTTGTCTAATAAAGAGATTTATGGTATTGGCAAGGGCTATTGTATAGGTATTACCCTCTCACAGCATGATCATGTATTATCTTAGCAACTCAGTGCTACATTTATATGAAGCATTTTCATAACAGGGTAAGAATATTAGCCACAGCAATTACACTCCAATAGGATTATGGTGGTAAGATTTACTGAAAATATATAAATGCTCTATTTTGTACAGACTTTGGTTTGGGAGAGTTGCAAAGTTATGTCGTTATTTACTTCTGAAAACACTTCTGTATTAGCTGAAGATGAAAAAAGAATGGTTTCTTAAATTAATCTTACTGAGGAATAATAGAGAAGCAATGAGCATAATCCGTTTCTGCACAGAACATTTTCCCCCTGTGAGGTAAGGATTACTTGGAAATTTCAGCCCAGTGAAGATATTCCACTGAATATAATAAATATCTGGCAGAGTGTTGTGTGGGGATAATGCTGCTAAGATTAAGTTCTACTATAGCAGCATCACATTTTGAAGGTAGGACAATGCAGTTTTAAAAATATTGAACTGAAAGTCATTTTGTATAGACCTTACTTGCATGAAAGATTCATACCCCCTTTTAGTTCTAGTGTAAAATAACCTTCCATTTGGTTCACAGTAAAAATTCTAAAGACTCCAAAGTGGCAGTGATCATCGCATTTCCTAAACTACTTAGATTTAGGTCTAACTAGATCTAATTGATTTAGATTATAAAACCCTTTGTTTGGAAAACAGTGTACCACAGCTATTATTTAATCAAACTAATGATGTCGTCTAAATATAAGGACCAGTGCTATAGTGGAGTCCCTGAATTATATATTGTAGGTTCTGTACTGGAATATGGTTAAATCATAAGTTTTACTACAATGAAAATTTTAAGCATCATTATAGATGATTTTGGAATGCTGATTTTGAAATATAAATTATTTACAAAGATATATTTTTAAACTTTAAAAAAATAAAAATAAAAACCAAATTATAAGAAACCTCTTCATTTGGGGGAGGGGGGCAGATTGCTAAGTGTAACAAGACAAATTGATAATTCAATTTTTCCAAAGTAAGTACCCCATGTTACTGAATAGTTTTCTGGCAAATACATATTTTTAGCCAATGATATATTTGTCTTTATGAACAGTACAAGAATATAATGGGTTGACAGTTTATGTGGAATGTAATAATAAGAACTGCTTGTTATTAGCACAGTATCAGCATAGAAACAGATAAACATCAACAAGTGATTAGCCAAATAATGTACATCACCGACAATGATTACCCGTGCATATTTCAGACAATTATGTCCATGTTAGGTGTTCTTTCCCTTAAGGTAAATTCAGTAGGAACTAATATTGTAACTACTGTTGCTTACATGCTGACTTCTAACAGGTCTGTAGGATATAGAATGAATATCTCAAGTTTTCAGAGCAGTCATATTATCAGTTTCTCTATTTTTGAATTGTATTTAGGGTCAGTAATTCATTGGTTAGATCAGAACATTTACCAGTCTTTTAAGATCTTTTAGTTAGATCTACAATTATAAAACAAACAATATATAATCTGTTGTAGAAGAATAAAATAGGTGTATATAGACTCTTGTTACAGTTTGTGTTGGAATTTGCAACACAGCTGTAACTTTTTTTCTGGTAGTCAAAAATACAAAGGGAGATTTAAAGAAAGGTGTTTGCTGTTAGCCTAAAAGTGTTAGCTAAAAATGAAATCTAGAGATACAGTGTGTGGTTGCCGTGTTGTTCCCAAGTGACAGAGCAACGAAGTGGTTCGAATGATATCTTTTATTGGACCAACCGTTGTTGGTGGAAATTAGAAACTTTTTTTGATCTAACTACACTTGCTCAGTTTTTATATTTGTGCTGGCTGTGCTACATACCTGAGGAAGGAAAGGGCCCTGTGTGGCCTGAACGTTTGCTTATTTCCACCAACAACAGTTGTTCCAATAAAAGATATCATTTGAACCACTAAGTCTTTCTAAAAATGAAACTGATACTTTGTATAAAGAAACTCTCCATAAAAAGTCTAATGAAAAATGCATTACCAGCTGTAAAAATTTTTTTTAAAAATTCAAATACTATTGCATGCAAATTAAATTATCATAAATTGCCAAACTGTGTGCGGTGCATATAATCGCAACATCAGATTATCTTTGATGGACAGGCTTGGTTGTTTTCTGTTTCCTCGCTTGGTTGTTTGTTTTTTCAAAGATGCCATGTTGAATTATTTTAGAAAATTAGCATTCTCCTTTTTTGGGAAACAATAATTCAAAGCACGAGTCTATGCTCTAGCCATCTTACTAGGACTGTTCATTAAAAATGAAGCCACACTAATGAGTTGCATGTTATTGCTTGTGGAAAACATTAATATATAGGGGAATGGTTTCAGTCTTGGATTTTTCTTTGCCAGCCTTGGAAGAGTACAGTTGTAACTTAGAAAACTCTTGTTTTTGACAAGTGGAATCTAAGGAACCTGATCAGCAGAGATTAGTTCATGAATGAAGCTTAGAGCCCATGACAGCAGTGAAATAATAAAAATACATCTATCAATGAAATTCTTCACTTTAGCTTGTTATCTGCACAGAATACAAGTGCTTCCGCTACAAATCAAGGTAGGTTTTTTGCGTTTTTCTGTTAAACAATATGTTGTCTAACATTATGCTGATTTGGTATCATGGTGTTTACAACTGTATCACCAAGTAGTGTTTATAAACGGTTCCTAAATTACATGGCGACTTGTGCTCTGGAGTGTCTTGCATAAAAAATATCAATATGATTAATGGTACAGTTTAAATTTTAGTGGTTTTTAAAATTTAGTTTATCCTCTTAAAGTTTTTCTATCTGGTTTGGATTACTTCTTGTGTCTAGTTGCCAAGATACTGTATCATTTTCATTCTTATAACATTTTCCTCACTGGGTATGTTATTTAAAATGAAGATGCTCACTGCATGTGAATGCATCACAAGTATCTTTGTTTGGTATAACGCCTGTTTTTTGAATGAGTGGCAATTAGAGAAAAGACTAGCAGAATAAAAATTGGAAATAAATTTCAATTGTGCATCACACTTAGTGGAAGATAGCTTGAGCACACATTTGATTAAACTCTAGAAATGAATTCTTCTTTTTAGTGTTTTCACAAATAATTTAGAGATATTGGAGAAAAGCAAATTCATGAATTTAACATCAGTGTAGTTCCAATTTTATTATTTGTAACAGCTTCTTAAAAGCTTTTACTTGTTCCTGGTTTTGAAAACATTTGCCTGGTTATTATTAAACTGTCTTTGAAAATTAAAACATTGTCTGTATTTTTTTAAAATGCTTTCTTTGAGCATGGAAAGGAACCATATGTATAAATGCCTCCCCTTTTAGTTCTATTTAATTCATTCAATCTATTTTCAACAATTCTTGTAAGTTTGCTAAATGTTGTTCAGGAGACTGTAAGAAAACAAAACAAAGGAACTCCCAAACACTGCAGTTGCAGTAAAATGGTCCCAGATTTTTCGTTGAGAAAAATTGTTCAAATGCATTCCATGGAGGGGTGGCTGACTGATTCCAGTTGTCTACATGTACCCTAATTTCAGCGTTTGGTCATATTCTCTACACTATGAAAGAAGTGGTCTTCCCCCACCGAACTGTCAACTCCTTTAGTCAGGTATCTTTGATTCTGCTTTACTTTAAGAAAATTTGTAGAACGGCTCAATGGCATCTAATTTTGAGCATTGGAATGGAGTTATCTTTCCCGTGTAGCAGAATACCCTATAGTCTTTCTAGTGTGTGTTTACATTTTAGCTATTTCTAGTGACATTGGGTATTTTCAGACGTTACGTGGTCAATGTCCACCACAGTCAATTTCCTGTGGTGGCTTGGACCACATAACGTCTGTTGGGGGGAACGAATGTTCCCACCAGATGTTACCACGGCGTGGGATCAGATTCACCACGCGAGCGGCCGAAGCGGCGGGGCCGGAGGCCGTCGCGTGTTGAATCCGATTCCAGGCCGTGGTGACCCCCGCCGTCACGTCTGGACGGCAGACACGGGCCGGAATCCCCACAGGGATTCCAGCCCGTGGCCATAGCAGGCGGGCACTGCAGCGGCATTGGCCACGGCGGCGGCGGCCCGTCCCCCCAGAGGGCGGGCGGCGGGGAGCGTGGAGGGGGCGGGGCCGTGCGGCCGCACGTTGCACCGCGTGGCCCCGCCCCCTCCCCGATTCCCCGCCGGGATCCCCCGGAACGTCTATTAGGATGTTACGGGTCATCCCGGCGGGGGATCATTTCCTTGATTTCGTGACGGGGCCAATCGGCCCCATCACGTCTGAAAACACCCATTGTCTAGTTTTTATTTCAAAGACCAATGTGTCTCTGTCTTTTTTAAAATAAAAAGCAAATAATGCATAAAGTCTAATTTTTTTATTTTAAAAAGCGTAACTATTACTGATTTAACTAATGAAGTATTGGAGTTCCACCTAACATTTTTTTTAAAAAAGTTAATTGCCTGTGATAGTCACTATATGAAAGATAAGGTTATTATGAAAATGAGTACTAGAGTCTGAGAATGATCTACCTCGAATTGAAGATGTTTTGAATTGAGTGTGTCCCTTTTTCTGTTGTTCACAGTCAAAAAGTAAAAATGTCAATTTTTAATGAAGACATTTCAAAGAACAGACAGGTTGCAAAAGACATTGTACTTCTCTGTATACTCTCTCTCCTTTTAACACAGAACCCTGAGGCTGTAAATTAAAGAGCATTTTTAGCCCTTCTAGTTGATTTCAGTGTGTATAAGGACAATACATTCAAGCCCTTTTCACACAAGACGCTGTGTGAATGCTGCAGGGGATGGATGAGGGGGTGTGCACGCTCCTGCACTGCACCCATCTCCACTTATCACTCATGCACCCATTGCTCCAATGCTGGTTGCTCCATGTATGGAGATGGGTGTGTGCCTGTGGGAACGGACGCACACCCACCTCCACCCACCACGGCCCATTTGAAATGGTCCTCAGAAACGGATTGTAAATGGTGGTGAAGGTGGAAATCCACAAACACTGCGCAGAGTAGGGCTTCAATGGAACTACTCTGGAATGAGGGGTTTCACGACCAGGTCTTTTTTGTTATCATTTTAATCTTCTCCTGATTTTTATTTTCTTTATTTGGCTGTTTTTTGCTTGTTTTTAATATTTTCTCTACAACACTTTTAAAAAACAACAACCCAAGCTCTAGTTTGGGGGAATGTATGGGGGTGGGGGTGGGGACGGGAATGACTTGTCCATTAAGGTTATTATGAGATGCTGTTTTAAGTATCTATGTAAACTCAATTCATTTTGAAAGCCTTACTAGGCTTATACAAATATAAGGAACTGGACCTTCTGTTGCCCTTTCTCAGAAATTGACTTGTTTTCTTCCACACTGTAGTAAAGACTGGCCAATCAGTCTATTGGGGCCTGAGGGCCTGATAATGATTCTAGGGTGACGCTCAAATGTAGCATCTTTCTAGGCACCCTTCCTTTTTATATGGTGAACTAGCACTAATTCACAACCCCCGATATAACCCTCAAAATGAGGAGGTATTACATTCATGTAGGATTGTGTACCGTGTTTATACTTTATTTTTCTTTTTTTGTAATCATGGCACTCGTGTCCCTCACTGCTCCCACAGTCTGTCTTCTTCATATTTAGTAGTAATGATCTCTAAAAGGTGGAAGGGAAGCTTGCAGCTTATGAGAACTAAAACCACAAAACCATAACATTTAAACAAAATCCAGTGCCATAGGACCAGTTGGTAGAGGCTGCCAGTCTTGCAGCTCTGGCTCTTTCCGTGGGTAAAAACAAACATAGCAGTGACTCGCTCTGGCAAATGTCCTGCTGTAGCCCATGGGTCATTGTCACGTTTGTACTCCGGCCCCCAGATATTTGCCCCCGACTGACCCTGGGTAAAATGCCAAAGTCACATTATCAAAGTCCTGGGCCTGATAATGAGGTAGCTCGGGCTACCTCCCCCCCAGGCTCAGTCCAGGGGAAAGTGGGCCACAGTGGTTTAGAACGTAGGTTCCACCGTGACCCATCCGAGATCATGGCCTCCATGGCGGTCTGTGAAGGACCGCCATGGCTACCTGTCATGCCAGGGGCTGGGTGCAGTGCAGAGGTGGGACTGGGATGGCTCCTTGGCCAGGGTCATGTGTGGTTGGATAATTGTTCTCACCCCAGTCGCGTGAGCGGCACAGCCACTCAGGTATCGCTTTTGTTTTTTACCCTGTGTCTGCCTACAGGTACATCCCATTCCCTGTCTTTGACTCCCTTCCACAAGTCACTGCAAAAAAAGGACACCTCTCTTGAGGGGCTAGGAAGTGACACTGGGTACGCAAGGCAGCTGCTATGCGGAGGTTTTGAGGGAGAGAAAGATTCAGTCTTGTCTGTTTCCCTCTTCCCTCAGGTGTAGGATGTTTGGGTAAGCAAATCCCGACAAACCTGATATATGGTGTGGGATAGTCACTGTTCCATTTGGTTCTCGGTGCGTGCACTGAAAATGTCAGCCATTAGCTTCTCCCTGTAGCCCTGATTTGAGTCTTCACAGGCTAGTTTGGGGAGCGGGAAGGGTTCATCCAGGAAACAAAACAGGGGCCTATGTTTAGTTTTGCTGTTTTTAAAAGCTCCCTATTTGTAAACTTCCTTGGAGGTTCTTGTAAAATTTTAATTGTTCTGCACAGTTTCCTACTTTCTACCCTGCATTCTTAAAAATTAATCATCTTGTTGAGTAGTGTTTCCCAATCAACTTGAATTATTGATGCCGTGGTCCTTAGTAGAAGGACAGGGCTACTTTTCTTCCCCTACAGCGGCATGTTCTACCCTGTTTTAATGAGCTACATCCCAGTACAACTAGAAAAAATAATGATACATTTTTCATAATTGTGGCTAATTTAATGGAGCTCATACTGCAGAATATGTGGCGAATATACTTGGGCAAAGCCCAGGCCTTAGGAAATTGATGCTTTATGATCATAAAAGTAATTAAGGTACATGCTGGTTAGATGCGAGAGGGAATAGGGCTCTATTGCCAAAACTATCGATTGTTACAAGATAAACTTCTAGAGTTGAACGGAGCATTTGCAAATTTGTTTACGTAGCTGAATGAACCTGTTTAACTCTGGTGTTTGTGAATATGCGTTTTGTTCCTGTATTCAATTGAAAGAAATACTTTTAAAAAGAAAAAACAAAACAAAAATACAAAATGAAGCTTTTGGATTATAGGGTTACTTATGTACATATATAATTTTTCACTTGTACAGTGGTTCAAAAATGAATAACTAGGGGTATCCATATTCTTACCAATTGAGAATTTGAGGTGCAGAAAGGGTGAGTGTCCTATCCAAGATCACACACAGCAACCTTTCAGAGTTAGGAATGGTTCTCTGTACTTCTGACTTGGAATATTGTATTTAGCTCATTTGGCTAGACCATATGCATGCTGCCTTTCACTAGTAAGTGATCATGTGGGAAAGCTCAAACATAATGCTCAGGATTTGCTTTTCAGAATGTTATTTTTGGTCTCTGAGTGTACCACAGAGGTCATTGTGGTGTACTGACTGGGTGTCGAAATGTTATGCTTTGGTGGCTGTAAATCTTGCCTGAGTCTATACGGCATTAATGCTATGCTGGAAGACTTTTTGTATTTAGAAAGTCTAAAAAAATTAATTAGTCTTAGGCTACATAACAAACACAGGTAAATAAAGTAACTCTATATTCAGTAGCATTCAGATGAATAGTTTAAACCCAAAGCACTTTGAACTGAATTGAAGTAATTACTCTCCTTTGGTAGCATTAAGATGACAAACCATATACGCCAAAGTAGCACTATGTTAGTTTCCCCCCTAGTTGAGAAGTAATGATCACTGAACTATGGTCACCACCCTCACAGTGATAAGGGTGGTGTTTTAATTAATTTGAAATACAAACAAAGGGGAGTAACTAGTCCTCATTTTTCAATTTTAATGTGCTTCTCTTCCTACTCCAGAATAATGTTGGTTTAGGCTGTTTTTACACTGACTCTCCCTCCTCCTCCCCCCCCCGGGCGCCGCTCGGTGTTCGGGCGGGTGTGCGGTGGGAGGGGGGGGAAGTCCATGTAAACGGCCGCTGGTATGTGGGGGAATGGGTGTGCGGCGAGTGTGCCCCCGTGTAAATGCCACGGGTGGCGGGTGTTCGTGTGCGCACTCCTGCCGCACACCCACCAACACCCGCCGCACACTGACCCACACCCATCTCCACCCACAGAGCCCTCCAAGAGAACGAAGGAAGCTCTGTGACTGGAGATGGGTGTAGGTGTGTGTGTGCGCCCATGTAAGTGGGCACACCCCCACCAACATCCGCCGCACTGACCCCCCCACCCCTAGGTCCATGTAAAAATAGCTTTAGTGCTCCGTTCATGTGAACGCTTCTGGAGTAAAACAGAAGTAAGGCCCAACTACATAAAATTAACTGATGAACATGGCCTGAGAGTAGTAATTTAACTCTTGTCCAAATGTATCCTATTGAAATTCATCAGAGACGCTGACCAAAAGAGCATATTGGAACATAGCGGTGTCACCCAAGGTAGAGTAGAAAGAGCTGGTATTACAAGAGTGTTTGGTCCATTTTGTGACTCTGTAGAGTTCATGTTTACTGAAGAGAGACGGCTGTAAAAGCTTTGCTATTTAATGCCACCTCATCCTACAAAGACTCTCTCTAACCCCGACTAGTAATCCTAAATACACCACAAACAAACAAGTTTACTACAGCCATGACCTCTGGACCTCTACTGCATCTCTGCATTTGGTTCTGCAACAGAATTTACTCATAATCTGGGTAGTGTTGAAATTACTTGGTAAACTTCTTTTTTGCACAGCAAAATCATGACACTTTTTATCATTTTGTAGAACCTAAATTAGATGATTAACAAATCTATAAAAATAACACAGAAAACTCTGTACATCCAGTTTCAAGTTCCAGCCTCTGTTTCACAAGTGAAAACATTTGCTTACCTCATCCCAGGCTGTTTTAATACCTTAGTGGTCAATCAAAGTGAAAATTGGGGCCAGTGATGTGGGATTTCTAGAAAATTTTGGATCAAAACTTTTACTGGAAAACCTTCTCATGCCCTAAATTGTTTGGGATCTAGCATGTTTGTTTATTTTGAGTAAGCAAAACTCAGAAAGAATGCCATGTGTATTTTACATGCTAGATAAATATCTCAAACGTTTTTCCAGTAGCCGAAAGTAGTTGAACTGAAATATTTAATGAGGGGGAGAGGGGTCAATACATCAATACAGCCCACTTAATGTGGTTTAAATGTTTTATTCAAACAAATTCAAAGCCTTACTTGGAAATTATTTTTATTGAAATTACTTGTAAACGTTTTAAGACATGACAATTCAATAGCATGAACTTTCTTTACATTATTTAAATTTTAAGAAAAAAATTTAAGGCACTGAAAACTGTTAACGTACTAATTTTAGTATTACCAAAACAGCATGCCCAAAGAGCGGTGTATGATATGCCACTGTTGTCCATTGATCTACTTCAATGCAGCTTAACTTCTGCAGCGCTTACACTATGGCCCTTTTCAAATGAACCCTTCCCCCCGGCTCATGTGTGCAGGGGGGGGGGGGCATCCATTTGAACACCTGGCAGGTATGGGGGGGTGTCCGTGTGAATGCTACAGGTGGTGGGTGGGGATGCGTCCATGCTCCACCCATCACCCACACACGGAACAACAGGCGCCAATGCTGGATGCTCCATGTGTGGAGGTGGGTAGGGGTCCGTGGGAATGCACTGCCTACCCACCGTGCCGCCCACCCATCCCCCCCACAAACCCGAACCTATTAGAAAAGGGCCTGCTTGTTAGTTCCAGTTCAGATTAAGGCAAATCTGATTCAGAACTGCTTGAGCCGTGTTCTCTTTCACTGAAGGATGGTTCTCATGGGCAACTTACCACCCTTCATCCTCTTAAGTTGCTGTGCTTCTTGTGACTAGGAAGTGCTAAATATATATACACATACACACACTTCCTAGGGAATAGGATAGTCCCCTGAAAAAGTTAATTACAACTTTGAAACGGGCCAGTTTGACTGCAACAGGATCGGGTCCTTAGGAGGAGCTGCTGCCAAGCAGCTGATGGGGGGGGGGAGGGCGAGTCTGGTAAGTGTATTACTCCAGCCCCCCCTGCAATCAACTGATTGATGGGCTGGGTGAGCACACGCCTCTGGGCCTGATCCTCCGATTTTGTCTCACAGCTGGGCTGGATGAGGCCTAACTGGGCTTTAGCCTGTGCCGCATCGCCAGCCTTCTCCAGCCAACGCACCTAGTAGCAGCGTCCCGCTCACCCCAAGGTGGTGGTGGGTGAACATCTGTTGGCCACTGAATTGATGAACAGGTGACTCGTGGGCTACTGTCTTGTTTGTTTTCACCCTGGAATTAGAACACTCGATGCAGCCTACATTGAGTGCTGAGTTTTGCTCCACCTGCTACCTCTCTGATCCTATTTCATTTGGTTCCTTTGCTATCACATGCTATGCACTGGCTTTCCTGTTTCCTCTGAAGTTCAACGGAGCAGAGAGAGTGCCCTCCTTCAGTTACCACTCCCCCCTTTTTGTATATTTGTCATTGATTTTTGGTGGATAAATTATTAAAGGAGGGAAATGAAAGAAGCGGAGCAATTTACTTAAATATTTTTTTACTGTGTAATTTTTAAAAAACTTATAATTCAAAGGAACGCTTAATGAGTACTTTTTATATTATAAATTAGTGCATGATTTATTTATACTTTTAACTTAAGAAAGGACTGTGTGATTGGGAGCTTAGTGCCGGAAAGTTGCAGGATGAATTCTAACTGCAGGCAAGATGTGAATAGCCAGGGGTCCTGATTTTAAATACGGAATTTCAGAAATGCTAAATGAGGAACTGCCACAAGTTGTGATCTCTTTGTCAGCGCTATAACGATCGATATGCATTTTGCGGCAGGAGTAATGTCTTTGAATCTAGTCTTCACTCATTGAGCTGTCAACTACTCTGTCATCCTGATTGTCAGGTGACTAAACGCTTACAACTCTATTTGCTAAGCATAATTGTTAGATTTTAAAGAGCACATCCTTTTGATAACGCAAACTTGCTTTTCGGCTTGACCTGATAGTCTCTCATCCAAAGTAGCTTCACCATGCAGCTATTATTAAAATCTGATTAAGACCTCATTGTGTTCTTTGCCATCACAGCAAAAGACTATCATAAATTGTATTACATGAAGCTGAATAGTACAGCTTGATTTAAAGTATTAATAAAATCTAAATTTGTACATTCTTGCTGTGGGGATTCAGGAATTTAATTTAGTGAAATGCCAGAACAGGTT
The DNA here is from genome assembly GCA_003113815.1 of Sphenodon punctatus. Classification (NCBI taxonomy): domain Eukaryota; kingdom Metazoa; phylum Chordata; class Lepidosauria; order Sphenodontia; family Sphenodontidae; genus Sphenodon; species Sphenodon punctatus. The sequence continues at coordinate 2,339,799 of QEPC01015736.1, read as the reverse complement.
TTTGTGCTTGGTTTGATGAGTGTTATGTGAGAACTCCATCTTGCTAAATTGGGGTAGACATATATATTACACCGTTTACAAACTCTAATTATTACAACCTGTTAAATTTCATATTTAATATCTGGATGCCTTTGCTCAAAAAAGGACGCTTAGATTTATTGTCATTGTTTGTTTGATTCCAGCATTAAAGTTGATTAAACTTCAGATCAACTAGTTGGTGCTGTGGTGGAAGGTTGTGATCTGGATTTGAAAATAACCGTGAGGCTGCGTCAGCCAAAGCAAATGTTTAATAATAAGTAAGGCTAGCTTGCAGCAGGATGAGTGGATGTTATGAGTGATGGATATGCCTCCAGTACATATTGAGGGATGCTACAAAAAGTCATGAGAATCCAGCATCTAGATGTACCAATATGACATATTTCATTCCTCTTCTTGAAAAGAGAAACTTGTGACATCTTAAAATGTCATGTTTTTTGCAGGGACAGTTGAACAGGTGCAATACATTTATTTTAGAATGACTATATTATTCATTTAACATTCCAGACATTGGCAGAGGCCCTCTGAATCTTAGGGTCCTAATCTCCCTTTCTCCCCAAGCCTTGGTGACTTCTGCCTTTGAAGTACACATGGGAGCTGTGGGAGTAGTTGTCAGCCAAAAGAAACCTTAAAATGCTAAATCTACTTACATCCTGGCTTAATGCCTTAAAGCTTAGTTTCTCAAACAGCTGGTTTTCCTTGGCTGAGAGTGGCTGCAGCCCCAGCTGAGGGTACATCAAAGGCTGATGTGGCTAACAGGTTCCAACCTGTATGTCAGTTGTCACATTCTGGCACGAGCTGCAGCTTTGTATCAGACAATGATATTATCTTGTGGTGGGTTTGTTTTGTTTTTGTGTTGTTTTTTTCAATCTGTCTGTGAAATATTCCATGTAAAATCCTACCTTTCATAGAACATATTGTCACTTTCATTCTCCAGCAACACACAGCTTGGACTGGAATGCTAATACAATCAAGGTCAATCTGCGATAAGTAACACAAAAATTTGAATGAGAATTTAGTCCCAATACAAGCAAAGTAACTTCAAAAAGGAAGTGATAGATTTATCTGAGGGTATGATCACACGAAACATTGATCCTCAGGTAAAATAGCCCTGGGTAGTTTACCCAACTGTATTTAATTGGCTGCTTCTACCCAGGAATAAAGTATCGCCAGCTCTATGTTGTAGGATAGGAATGGCCATATGCAAAGTTAGTGTGTGGTAACTCAGGGATAAATTGCCCACACTTCCCTCATAGGAGACGGAGACTTTGGACTAAAAATCGCAGGAGGTGCTGACAGAACATCCCCCCCCCCCCCCAATCTCTAGGATTACCAGGAAAGGAATTTTTTAAGGGACAGGTCCCTTGCTACAGTTCTTCCCTCGATTCTTCCCCAAAGCTGGGGAGGGGGGGGGGGGCGTCTTTTGAGTGACCACATACTCAGTTGCAATTGTGCCACTGCATTTGTCTCCTCTTTTTCTGGAGCTCTGGGTGTGAAGTTGATTTTGTTGATACTAAAGAAACCAAGTTTGCCAATCTCCAGCTATCTTGTCCACGCTACAGGAGTATTGTATAGCGTAGCATGATTGTCAGCCTCTGTTATTCATTTGTCCAGGACTGAAACAGCAGGGGTTGTGTTGCATTGGCAGGAATCGGCATGGAAGTTTGTGCAATGTTTGCCAACTGTGTTCTTGGCTCTGGCCAATGCTCTATGTCCCTCATGCCTGTTGTACTTCTGCTTGCCAAATCTGTCCTTATACTCTTTTAAAAAAAAACCCAAAAAAAAAACCCAAACCAATTCTGATGCAAAATGCAATCTTCAGAATTTTGATGTGCAAGGTTATTAGGGTGTTGGGTTTTTGTTTGTTTGTTAAAGGGATAGATACACATCTGCCTAAAAGAATCTACCCTGAAGCAGAATTATCTCCTAAAAACTGAGAAAATAAACCAGCCACGGAGCCATAACAAACTTTGCTAGGAAAAACTGCCAGCAAGGCTATTTGAAAAATATTTTATGTATAAGGTTTTTTATAGTCTTACTTGAAATACGTTGCATATATCCTTTCTTTCTTTCTTTCTTTCTTTCTTTCTTTCTTTCTTTCTTTCTTTCTTTCTTTCTTTCTTTCTTTCTCCCCCTTGCACCTTCCAACTAAGGACTTTGAAAGCTGCTCTCCTGGATAATAGTGATTCCAGATAGTGTATAACTCCCCCCCCTCCCCCCGTACTTACTATGTAGGAGCAGTGCCCCCTCATTGTGTCACCAATTGAATGATAAAGGTATAATTTATGCTAGAACAGTGTGTAGCTCTAGAATCTTTTTTTTTTCTGAGCCTAACAATTCAGTAGAGACCACTTTTATACATATTTCTATATAAAATGCTTATTAATGTTAGCAGATTTGCACTTTAATCCCCTAAAATTATTGTTTGGTACCAGCAGGAGATTTATTAAACCTGAATTGTGTGAAATTTTGTGTGCATAAGCTGTTATTTAGATTGTAAAAATGCCATTGAAAACTGTTTAAAAGTTCTGACTAATTGGCAGAGAGGTATTAGCTGTTCTAAAAAAGTATGTGTGTACTGTTGGCCCTTATACTGTAACCTCTTTATCATTTATCATCTTGTATTAATGCCACTGAATTATTAATTCATGAGCTGGGGTGGATGGGGTTGAAGGCACCATTTGAATGTGTGGCAAATGTATCCTTATCGCTGGAGACATGAAAAGAGTCATTTTGTGTTATCTGTAAAGTGGAAAGGACATTTTAAAATTTCATTTACAGTAATCCACTTCACTTCCAGTAAAACACCTAGATTATTGGTACCATAATATAATGCTCTTTAAAATTTTGTAACCTTCGCTCTTTTCACTTAGAAATTATGTTGACAGACAAATTCCAACTTCACATGTGCTCCTGGGGTGCACATTACAACACCTGCACTGCAGCAGACAGATTGGGCCATTAATTGTCATTTTAAAAAGTAATTCATATTGTTGGTATGTGAAGTGGTGACTATTACCTGTTCTCCGATAAAATACTAAAAATGTCAACAATATGTAAATTGAAATGGTAGGATATTGCTTGTGATCCAGTTCCACGTTTTTAATGCTTTGTACCCTTGCAGTGTCAAACTACAAAGGCACAAGTTGAAGGAGAAATGCATTTTTATTTTATTTTTTAGTAACCATAGTCATTCTCAGATATAATTATTAAGTATCAAAATAGATGCAAATACTGGATATAATGTAAACACTGACATTGTTATTCATGTCAGGTGTGAGCTGAGAAACCTTGAAAGAAATCAGAGCTCATTTTGGTTCTGACCTACACAGAAGTAGCAAATTCCTGAAAATGTGTTAAAATGTTGATGGGTTATATCTTGAATTCCTTTCTGTGTTTTGAGGAATATTAATATCCTAACAATTCAAATTTATTTCTGTTAGCTTTAGCAATATATTTTAGAAAATGTGTGCATGCCTGACAGAGCAATATGGAAAATAACCACACAACCAAGTCACAGAAACCTCTGCATCTTTAGATAGAGAGGTACTGGGAGAGGTGTGCAATTACATTACATTATATACAATGTGTTAGATAGACAGTCCCTTTACCATAAGGAGCTGCATAACGGAGTCAGACTACTGGTCCATCTTTGCCCAGTATTGTCACAACCTGACACAGCAGCAGGATTTCAATTCTGGGTCTCCAGCAGAAGCCTCACCCAGGAGTGCTTCCTGAGACCCTCCAGGATCCCTGGCAGAGGCCTCTACCCAGACGTGCTACCAGAGATCGTGAATCAGAGAATAGCACTTTTCTATATGCTTCTATTCCCCCCAGGAATAGCATTTTTCTATATGTGTCTATATGATCTCTCAGGAATGGCACTTTTAACATCCCCCCACTGGAGACCAGTGTTCCCACTAAGGTGCATCGTGAGTATTCACACATTTGCAGAGCGGTCAGGGCACATGCTAGGCTTGCAGACAAGCGGTGTTCCTGTTAGCATGCTAGCACACATGCACAAGAGCGAGTGTGTGTGTGTGTGTGTGTGTGTGTGTGTGTTAATTGAAGTGACTGTGATGCAGGGAGTGGGTGGAGGGGGATTATGGATCAAAGTTTATACTATCCCCTCCCAGTGTATTTTTTGCCCTGCATTGAATGTGCCCATACTTGAACTATGCTACCTACAGAATATCACTCTGTTCACGGCATAGGAGTGGGGGAAGGCAACTGAAAATAATATTGTAGGAGACCCAGACCCATAAAATAAATATCTGTGTATCTATATCTATATAAGAATAAGTGGTTTAGGAACTGTTTCCATTTCAGACCCTTTTCACATGAGATGCCCCCACGCAACATACACGTGAGGGCAGTGGGGGGGTTTCTGTTGGATCGCCGCAATGGGTGGGGGGGTACACCATCCACCTCCACCTATCGCCCACGCACGGAGCAACGGGTGCCAATGGTGGGTGTTCTGTGCGTGGAGGTGGGTGGGCGTCTGTGAGATGGACTGCCCATGCACCGCTCACCTGCCACCACCTCCAGCCATCCCCCATGGACCACGGAGATGCCGTGGTCCATTTGAAAACAGCCAGTGTTACAGCAAATAATTTTAAAAGATGATGATCTTTTATGACAGTGATAATCAGTCACCCATGCCCTGGTGACTACGAGGCTTCATTTTTGTAATTCCCTCTTCTGCGGGCTACCGGCAGTGCTTATCCGTTGCTTGCAGCTTGTTCAGAATGTGGCAGTGCAGCTGCGTACTAGTTTAGGCAGCCCTGCATTCTATGGACTCTCTCTGTTTGTTCGGACACTGGGAGCAATCTGGAGTATGGCCAGTAGGAGGCAGCACTAAGTTTTCAACTGGGCATGCTGCAACGGTTTGCACAAGGGCCTCAGACCTAACACCTTGGCCAGGCAGCTCGTTGCCATCAACAGCATGCTGGGGTCCTGTAGTGGACTCCAACTCTCTGCCCAACCTCACAGTTTAGGCCCTGGCTATATTCGAGACCTTCTTCTGGAGCCTCACACTGATGGGTTTCTGCACTCAGGAACCACCCGCTGTTTGGGGGTTCTGCCATCGCGTCTTAAGTCGGTGAGCGATTTGAGCTTTTGTTGTGGCGGGCCCCCTTAGTATGGAACTCGCTCCCCCTAGATGTTCATTTCCGTTCCTCCCTCCAGCCTCCATACCTTTTAAAGAGCACCTGAATATGTATTTGTTTTCTAGGTTTTTTTTTTTAAGATTCACTGCTGGTTCCCTTAATGTGTGTTGTCCTCCCTTTTTCCTTCCCCTCTCTTACAATTTTTAATATTCTTTTAATTACTTGTTTTTACATTTAGGTAAATATAAAATGCTCTAAGTGCCATGTAGGCCCTATAACAATAAGATGACGACAATGTGCAGGGGACAGAGTTAAGGTTGCATGTGTACTTTGTCATTTCCTGTTAATGCAGGTGGCGGTTTTTTTTGTTTTTTTTTTACTGGAATAGGAAGGGAGAAAAGAAAACGGGTGCCAAGCAGGAAAAGAGGACATTTTAAAATGTAATTATTAGGAATTTCTTGACCTCCTAAATGTGCATCTCCCCTGCTGTGTAAAGTGGCATTCCTGGAAAATCGCTTTCTGTCAGTGACTGGCAGTAGGCACTGCTTTTATTGCTGCTGATACGTGTGGGGTGGGGGAGGTTCCTAGCAGTCTGTCTAGGTTTTGTGTGCACCCCCCTACAAGCAAGGTCTGCCCCTGTGGAATCTCTTGCTTGTTTTGATGGTAATTTAAAGATCCCATGCTATTGATTTTTTTTCTTTTTCTTTTTTAAAGGCTAAGCATTTTGTCCTGACCAACATTTTTCTCTCTTGTTGGCTCTCCTAGATATTATTACCATTAGAGATTAAAATAGCATCATGGCTCATGATTACATGTGGGATGCTGGTGAGTGCACAGTAGCTTTCCCGTTTGTCTGCAGAGAGGCGTTCCACTACCTTCATATAATTAAATCGTCTGTAAAGTGTTTGGGGAATATGGCTTCGTGGAAAGCACTCTATATTTATTTATTTATTTTGCTGTTGGGTTTTAATGGGGCTAATCTTTGGTCCCGTGGGGCTATTGGAAATAGGGTAAGGAGCTGAGTTTGGTTTTGCGCCCCCCCCCCCCCCCCAATAGTAATATAAATGGGGCTTTTAAAAGGCAAAGTGTTAGGAGGTTATTTGAAATTAGAAAAAGATAAATGCTTAAGTGCAGTGTGTTCCATTATATAATTTGAGATGGAAACAAAGTAGTTTAGATGATCTTTTCTTGGGCCAACTCATGTTCGTGAGAGTGAACAAGTCTTCTGGCCACACAGTGTCCTTCCTCGGGCATTTAAATATGACCAGTAATCAAATAATCATATAAATGTAGACTAGGCTATTTTGTTTGAAATGTGAATGACCTTTTTTCATATATATATGAACTGCATTTGCCGAGTCTACATTTTAAAACTTTTTGTATATGCTTGAGGAAGGACCCTGCATGGCCCGAAAGTTTACATACTCACCAGCAGAAGTTGATCCATAAAAGTTACCATCTGAATGACTGCATGTCATCTCAATCTCTTAACGTTTGCGTCCACTGTGTAATCACACACTTTGTAGAGTATAATTAAGCATATTTGTGATAAAAATGGGTGTTTGTAAAATGTGGGTTCCATGATAAATGTTGGTATTTGAAGTCATGGTGAACAAAGTATTTTAGCTTCTGTCATGAGAGCACTTAATTCATGGGAAATTTCATCAACTTCATTTGGACAACTTCAGAGTAACTGGTTTTAAGACTGCGGTATAGGCCCTGATCTAGAGTCTGCATGTGCACATGCCGTATACTCTGTACAAACACTGTGCATGTAGACGCTATTTGTGTGCATTGTGTGTGCATGCATTGCACATACCCAGTGTGTGTACGTCATGCACACTCGGTGCGCGTGAACCTTGAACTGAGGCCTGGGGCCACAGAGTGTAGTCTTACATGCTTCTTCTAACTGCACGGTTTGGGCCCCTCATACCTCAGGGACCGCCTCACCCTCCGTGCCTCAGAGCGATCCCTTCGGTCCGCTGGAGGCGCCTTCTTGGAGGTCCCCCGGGTCAGACAGGGGGCCACAATGGAGAGGGCATTCTCAGTGGCCGGGCCGCAACTTTGGAACTCCCTCCCGGAGGAAGCCTGCCTGGCCCCAGGTCTGCTGGCGTTCCGTCGAGCCTGCAAGACGTGGCTGTTCGCCCAGGCCTTCGGAGGGGAGGGTGGGGTAGTTGGGAATACTGGGGATGTGGGTTGGAGGGGATTGTTTTTAATTTCCTTGTTGATGACTTTTTTAAAAATGTTATTGTTATTGTATTGTTGTAAGCCACCCCGAGATGCTGTAGGCATGAGGGGGCGGCTAAAAAATGCTGTTAAATAAATAAATAAACTTTCCATACTCATCTGATGCATTTTAGCTCTGATTACCTCACTGTTCCAAAGCAATTGCTTTGGTAGGATATTGATAACCTAATATATGAGAAATCCTGGTCATTATTATTGCATTTAGTGGTCATATGTATAGAACAAGAGGGAATCTGAATATTGATTTGCTGAATGGCACGTAACAGTGATTTATGAGTCAAGGATTCGGCACAGTGAGCCAAACATAGTAGAGATTACATTTTATAAGCCACCATTGATTTTGTTTCATATTTCACTGCACAATGAGTATGCCATGATCTCACACACATTAACGTAAGAACCATATTCCTTTTGTAAGAGTCAAGATATGACAAAAATTACTTCAAGTGAAAGTGTGCATGTGGATGACTTTTTAAAGAATAAATAGTTTGTTTTTCATAGATGACTTGGTCCAATTTGGAAAATAACCAGCAATGATGTCCACCTGCCTGCCCCTTCTATAACAATATATAAGAAGATCTGTAGACAGCCACTTATGTATCTCCTTAGCCTATATATCTTCACCACAGGCACAATCTTAAAACCACTTATTCCAGAATAGTGCCATTGATATCAATTTCAGGATTGTGGCTGTAGCATAAGAAGGGGGTGGGGATGAGCATCACCCTTTAGGAAATTATCTGAGGGAATAATGCTTTCATATGTGTGTGAGAGCCTAAAACATAACTTCCCAGATTGTGGATCATAAAAAGTTACACAATTTACAGATGAGGTAATGAAAATAACTGATGTGGTTTGCATGTCCTATATAAAACAGGACCTATGGCCACCCTAAAAACTAGTAACGTGTCTGCTAAAGTAAAATGTAGTGCGTTTGTGTCGCACTGTGTTGGGGGTGTGTGTAAATGCCAGGGGGTGGGGGATGCTTTTACGGTGGCTGTGCGCTCAGGTGGGAGTGCTCAGGTGATTGGGGTGGCACTGGGTTGGGGGAAATGCCATGGGCTGTGGGCTTTTAGTGGGTGGGGGGTGGGTTGCTTCTGCATAGAAATTGACTCGCTAATCCTCTCTGCCGGCCTCACCCCACCCCACAGATGCGTCGTCTCACCTGTGCTGCTTCCTGAGATCAACTTTGCTTTCTGCTGGTCCCTAGCCACCCTCTTCACCTGCAGCTGGGGACAAGCAGAAAGCAAAGTTGATCTCCGGATGCAGCACAGGTGAGATGAGGCAGCTGCGGGGTGGTTGGTAGGTCTGAGACCGGCCATGGAGGGCCGGCAGTAACCCAGGCTGGAGAGCGGAGCCGGGAAACAGACGAGAACAGTAGCACTGCCAGAGCCCAGGTAAAACTGAGCGGGCTGCAATTTACAAGCGATTAAAGATGCAGAGCAGAGTAGAGGAAGCTGAACAGAGCCTGGCAGATGGCAAAGGCACCTTTTTCAAATTTAAATACTACACAGAATTTTTGTATCTCCTGCTCACTTTGGTATTATAAGTATTAATACTAAAGTGCCTACTTTAGTGTACTGTAGTATTAATGCTGAATTCGTATTTCCATCCCTACCAAATGCCTGCCAGATAGGAAGGTCTTACACTGCCTCTAAAAGGTGCTTGGGTTCTGGCAAACATCCAAGGGAAGGGAGTTCCAGAGCTCCCTGGATCAACCTCAGGGCTCCTTTTCACAGCATCCTGGTTGATGAACGAGGTCTTGGCTATCAGGGGATTCAAACTTCCATATCCTTGGGCAGGAGAGGGTCACTCTCTGTTCCAATGAGGAAGAGTTGCTGGGTGAATGTCATCTTTGGGTCTACAGCAGGATCAGCTGCCGGGGCTGCATGGGAAGGATTGATTTGGTTGCTGGGTCCTGTCAAGGGCTGCAACATGGTAGGAGAAATGACTGGTAGTAGGGGCAAAGATTCAGTCTTCCTTTGTCCCAGAGCGAAAGCTCTCCCTAGAGAACGTTCCATCCAGGCACAGGAACTTGTTGAGTAAATCGACGTATGGTGAAAATTGCCAACCAGATCCCAATATATGGTGGTTGTCATGGATCTCCTAATACCTCAGATGCAGATCCTTGGTCTGCTAGCAGCATTGGGCCATGACCCAGTTGTACCCTGACTTTCCCATATCTCCTGAGATCTTTTGGAAAACAGCAACCTTTTGGTAATTCTTCACCAACGAGTACTGCGCTTTCTTGTCCTTCCAAAGGTGACTCAAGGCCTTGGCCTCTTCTTCCTTCACTGCGGCATGCTCCACAGCACGGCACTGCCTGGTTGGCTGGGATGCTGGCCCTGGGTTTGCTGCCTCATCACCTTGCTCACAGGGTACTTCTACATATGCGTTATCCCTGATTTTCCCCTCTGATTCAGGGATTAATTGTTCACGTAGACAGACATCCTGATATAAATAATTCCTGCTTCTGGGTTTATCCCTGAATTGACCAACCTGATTTTTGAGGTTTTATTTTTCATGGTTTTATACTGTGTATTTTCAACTGTATTATTTTATATAATACAGGAATAGTGCTTGCATACACTGTTTTCCAAGACTGAAGCTGCTCCCGAGAACTGCAGGTAGAGGTTACCTCCCCTCTACCCGATGTCTCTATGATATTTCTACAGTCACTGGCGGCAAAATGTCGCAGGTAGGGATTTACGACAGAGAGAATGCTGTGACAAAATGCTACCCGTGCTGCCTCCTAATCCACTCTGACCCTGCAGCGGAGGGAATCCATCACATCCATCCACCCCAGGGGCCCATGCCAGCAAGTGACATAGGCACAGAAAGGACATTGGGAGCAGAGGGGCTCACAGCTGCCCACACAGCAGCCAGGAGAGGCACCCAGGTCCAGGGAATACTGCTCCTCTCTTTAGGGTCTCTCACCAAGACCTCGGATTGGCCAGGGGCAGGGAAGAGGAGCAGCTGGAAATGAAGGTGGCAGATGACATGTCCACTGTCTCCAAGGGCACTGGCATCCCCACCAATCTATTATATTCCCAGAAATTAGACACCACAGTTGAATTTCAGCGCCTTCTTCTGCTCTGTGTGGCAGAATCCAGTTCCCTTTTGGAACTGCCTTGTTTGTCTCAGGTCTCTACACAAATACAGGATTCCCTCTGGAAATTTACGTCCTCGACAATTAATGAAAAGACCGTTGCTCTAGCAGAGGCATTCTCCTCTGTCAGAGTTCCCCAAGGCAGTAAAATTCAACCACTGCAGTTAACGTGCAAATGTTGAGACACACAGGAAGTAGATAAATCTGCCATGCTTCCAAATGACACCTATGGTCCTGGATGGCCACCATCACCTAACAGGAGTGGTGCAAGGATACTTATCAGAACAGCTACGTGCAAAGCTTATGCACACCTGGTCTGAAAGCACTTTTTAGCATACATCATGTGTAGCTTATGAAAACCGGGGTCTTCCACGCGTGTAGCATAACGTGTAAATATGCCCAACGTGTTAGTGGTGAAAAGCAAGTCTGAGCCTCCCTTCTTTTTGATACTCACTTTGTCTCTGCTCTGCTGCCAAGCAGGGAGGGTCAGAAAACATGCTAAACGCTTTGCAGTCAGTGACACAAAGCATCTTGTGATATCCATTCCAGAAGTATAGTCTTGTCTGATCACAGTCCCATTTTTTTTTGTTTACTTCCACTTCAAACAAACTCTGGGCTGTGAAAACCGCTGGTTGGAAAAAGAAGCCAACCAAGTGACATAACATCTTTTTTGAAAATGGCCTTTGCAAAGCCTGGTCAAGACTGTCAACGAACAGTTTACCAACTTACGAGAGTAGAGTGTGTCTGGCTGATTTTTGGACCAGTGTTTTTTCAAAAGCTGGATGCCCTTTGAAATAACTGGATTATTTTGAGGATTTTTCTTCTGTAAAAGATTTGAAACTCCTTTGAAAAAATTTTCGCTGAAATATTGCTTTTTTTGATTAGTCATTTGGTTCCATGTGTGTGTGTGTGTGTGTGTGTGTGTGTGTGTGTGTGTGTGTGTGTTTCTACAGCTATTCGTTATTTTCTTGTTTATATTTGAAGTTCATAAAATCAAGCCTACATAGGTTTGAAAATGAGAGCTATTTGTTTTGCAGTTTCAGCAGCCTAGCACTGTTTAATGAAGAGAACGGCAAACCGCCTCAAGACTGTGCCTCTGGTGTCCAAAGCGATCAGCATATTTAACATGCTCAGCATGACACTAAGATATTACAGCCGATAACAGTTGTAATTGACTTACAGAATCTCTTCTCCTCCCCTCTTCTTCTTGTACTGGGGATTTATCATTAGGGCAGAAGCAAGATTCAGTGACACACGGAGGCCAAAAATGTTAAAAGACTTTAGCTTAACTATTGCAGTTCAAGTAGCCCGACTCGGTGATGCAGTGTCAATTGGAATGAAATGGAGGAACAATTTAATGAATAATGGGTGACCCTCTTGGTTCTGGTGATCTAGTGAAGTCCAAAAAAAGAGAAATTCAAACTTGGCAAAAAGAGAGCCTGGAGCCACACACACAAAAAGCCTTTCTGATTAGCACTACCAAAGGTTTACTTTGCTGGCTTATTGAATGAAAACTCCCTAGAGTGTCCATGCTTTATTCTGTGCTAACAAGAAGGGGCAGAGCTAGACTGTCAGGAAAGCAGCTCTGTGTAGAATGTACATGAAATATTGGGGGGGGGGGGGGGGGGGAAGAAGAAAGTGGCTGAGCTAAATTGGAATGATAATCAGAATTGAAAATCTTTGTCATTTTTAAAAATCCCATTTATTTTCCCTGTGAGTGATTGAGGTAGACCATTGAGCTGCTGCGTACTGATGGGATGAATTGTAAAGCTACGCTAGAAAATGATTTGTTTAGCGTTTGCCTCTCATACACTCGGGTAGCTTCTCCTTTGTGAGTAAACTCTGCTGTAGTGATTAACAGAGAATCTGGTCTACGGGGACTGAGTTTTGTGATCTCTGTTTCAGTTTAGATTCGGGGTACATGTATATTTATCCCATACTGTTTCAGGCTTCGCAAAAGCATTGATGTATCACTTCAGAGCACAAGGCAGCTGAGTGCATAGAAATGACTTTTTTATTGTAAGACTGGATGACCTTGGTCAGGTCTTGTTCTTACTGTGCTATTCCCTTCCCTGATACTGCATTCTTTCTGTACTGCTCAGACTGAGCTGTTTTGTGTAAGGGATCCAATGTTCAAGGTGTTAATTAATGGGGATTGTTGAGTACAAAACCAAAGATAAGACTCCAGGGGTGGGTTCTAAAGGTTGCAATATTTTAAATGTAATATCTGTCTTTGCCGGAACTATTTTAGGCTTGCCTTTCCTCCTTGCAATAAGCAACCAGTTTAATTGGAAGCAGATTACAGACTGCCCATGGTATTTAAAGTGATGCCAACTGAACAGAGTTGCAGTGGTGGTGCGCCCCCTAGGGTATGAGGGGCAATGTCCCCCCGGCCCCAGGAGTCGCGTGACCTGACTGTCGCCGGGGGAGGGAGGGGGGAGGAGTCATGCCAGCCCGAGCCTGGGTTCATGTGCGGAGCCAGCTTGAAGAACCTTGTTTGAAGTAGCAACCTTCAGAAGGTTGCTACTTCAAACAAGGTTCTTCAAGCTGGCTCCGCACATTATCACTGGATTGTGTGTGCGCACACACAAACCAGTGACTCACCCCCCCCCCCAAAAAAAGGGAGGCATTTTCTCCCTTTATACGGAATGGGCGGCTAGAAGCGCCGTCCATTCCGCGTAAAGGGACCCTGCAATGAAATAGAGCTGGCAGGGGGCACTATTTCATTGTGGGGGCCGGGCAGGGGGAAACTCCATACCTGGGCGCCCAATACAGGCACCCGGTTATGCAGCCTCCCCCACTGCTCCCTGAGTCCCTCCCTTCCGAGTCCCTTCCTCCCTGTGTCGAGTCAACTTTGACTCAAGTGGGAGGGAGGGGACTCAAGCCAGCTGTGCCTCAAGCAGCGCGTGCAGAAGCAGCAGGAGGTCTGGCTCCTGCTGCTCCCGCGAACGCTGCTTCAAGCCCAGGGACTAGTCTCCGAGCGAGGCCGAGGCGAAGAGGATCGTTGCGACGTCGCTGCGGAGAACCACCTGGCCTGCAGTGAGTAAATTGCGGGGGGCCCAGGGGTGGGGTGGGCCACACGGGAGAGGGGGGAGCGAGGGGGGAGGTTTAGAGTAGGGGGGCTGGGAGCCAGGGCTCCTGGGTTCTC
>QEPC01015736.1:2306862-2325611 GCA_003113815.1 Sphenodon punctatus | reverse complement strand
GGAGGCTGGGAGCCAGGACTCCTGGGTTCTTGGGGAGGGAAGTGGGGGCTAGTGGGTTAATGCATGGGAGACTGTGTGTGGTACAATGGAGGTTTGGAAATACTGAGATGTCACTGCAAGTCATGCAATTTCAGCTGTGTTCAAAATCCTGGAAATGGGATGTGTGCAGTAAAATTGAGGTTTGGAAATCCTGAGATATCACTGCAAGTCATGCGATTTCAGTTGTGTTCAAAATCCTGGAAATGGGATGTGCGTGGTAAAATTGGACTCAGGCTGTGACTGGGGTGCTTTACAAGGATGGGTCCCTGTGTTTTGGGTTTATACATTATTTATTTTAAGCTTGATGTGCATGTAGACTGTGTTTTCTTCCATCCAATGTTAACCCTGGGAATGCCTTGCTTTTGGGTTATGCCATGCCACTGGCCTACTGTCCCCCTGACTCCGCCTACCATTCCCCTAGGTCCGCCGGCCCAGCCTTACTGGCACAGTGCCCCTCCAACATCAAAACCCACCACCCACCCATGTAGAGTTGTATATTGCTTGTGTATCTAGTTTTTCCAACAGGCCTTGCAACTGAAGAGACTTGATGTGGCTTCCCAGCAGTGGAGCACTAATGTAAAGCTATTAAAACCCTCCCCCCCCCCCTTAAAGTAACCGTGCTGCCAGTTTAGGCATGTCTTGACTATTTACTGCAGCTAATAAATGTAAATAAGTTACTTGCTAAAAGACTGCAACTGTCTCTTACTTGCAAGCAATATATAAAACCGTGGTTCTTGAACTATAAACTATGCCAGGATGCATTCCGGTATTTGACCGGTGGAGCTGGGAGAGGGTTTTAATAGTAGCAGTGCATTAACTGACTTTTTACATGACAGTGTTATGGGTTGTGGATAGACAGTTTTCTAAAACTGAGAGACCGCCCAACCAGGAAGCTTATGGGCATGTACTTTGTGTGGAGACCAAGTGCTCTTTTCAAGTCCAAATGTTTCTCTGCTCATCCTTGCCTCACAGTTCTTTTCAGGTGTATGTGAGGAATTAATTTTATTTAGTTGTACCTGAGGAGAGCTAGAAAAGCTTGGTGGGGGGAGCTGCCTATTGTGAGGTAAATGGAGTTTGAGACAAGTGTTCCTCTCCCAAGTCTGCCTCATTTCTTTGAGTGACATTAAGAAATTTGCTTAGCCTGAGAAAATTTCCTTAAGTGCCCAAGTTCCACTTTCAGAAGTAACCTAGACACTTAAAGAGTTAAGCTTAAATTCTTAGCTCTTTGGTGCTTCTGAAAATTTTACTCTCTGTGGCTCAAATTACCCATCTGGAAAGCAAATATCTACTTCTCTACAGCCTAGGGATGCTAAAGCTAAATTGAGTTTTTGAAAGCACTTTGAGATCAATTTGACACAGCCAATATTCATGCAAAATATTAAAAGTAACATTTCTCAGATCTGGAAAGCATCTTTTATTTTTCAGACAAAACATTGTGTAGTACATAAACATGGCTCTAGTGCACCCCTCCATTTCTACTAGCAGTTAGTGCCTAGAGTAACTCCCTGTCCTGTTACTACTTGTAATATGCTGCACTAATTCTGTGAGGGACGACCTGATGTTCGGGCTGCAAGAAATTTGGAGCCAGTGGCTACACCGGCTAGAGCGAGCTGCGCTGCCAACCCACTAGGTTAAAAGCTGATAAGATGGATTTAAAATCTCCAAACTTGTGTTTGAAAAATAATTTTGGGGTTGTTTTTATTTGCTGTTTGGTTTCTGACCTTTTAAGGTATACCATGGTCACATTTGCAAGGTTTTCTCCACATGCTGGAAACCTAGGGGGGAAAAAACCGAATTCCCTAACCTATCCAGTGGCGACAATTAACAAGAAGGCGGTCACCGGTGTCTTTTTTTAATCTAATCTCTCCTGACTCCTCCAATGCCGGGGTCAAGGGGGAAGGGCTGGAGTGCTGCCAAGCTAGGGATTGGACAATCCTGCATGCTCAGTTGCTAACACCAGCCCCCCGGGGTTACTCTCAAAGCTGTGGACCTTAACGGCCTTAACGTCACCCCCACCGAATCTTGAGGTGCCCCACATATCCTTGAACATCCCATTTTTTTCTCCCTTATTCCAAATATGCCACTGGACTTCCTCCAGTAGAGCAGCCAGCTTTGCTTGCCATGCTTGCCCCCTCAAATACCGAGACCAAATTCAAAGCAATCTTCTAATGGCTATATTTAACTGCCCCAAATAAAGATCCAAACCCTGTGGCGACAAATGTACGCCATCATCCCCAAAAAGCTCGGACCTGGATCAATGAATTGCCCTCTGATCCACCAGCAATATGCCATGCTCCAACAACCAACGTCTGGTCCCCGCATTACCCTCTTACCAGCCCATTCCACCTTCTTTGAGTTCAAAGCATGGCTCCAAACCTGCCTTTGAACAAATTTCATAAATAGAGTCTGAATACTCAACCACATTTCCCTCAATTGAAATATGTCCCTCCTAATCCTGTAAACTAATTCCAAACCCGTTGACTCCGGAACAACTATTACGTACGTTGGGCGGAACCTGACTCGATCCTACCCCACCTGAGACCCCTGCATTTGTATTGAAGGCGCCGCTGACCCTGGCCTGCATGACAGCTTAGCCGACAGCAGCCTGAGCCCTCCAAGCATTCCCAACCCACAGTACTCTACGGGGATCCTGCACTCCCGCTGGATTACTACTTGCTACCCCTGCATTTGACCCCTCTCCTAACCCAAGTGAATTAATTCCTCACATACACCTGAAAAGAACTGTGAGGCAAGGATGAGCAGAGAAACTGGTACCTCACCTGATCCAGTCACTTCAGAAACTGGTACCTCACCTGATCCAGTCACTTCAGAAGCTGACCCCGATGAGCTCGATCTTGGAACTGTGCTCCTAGCTCTCTTGATTGCAACCAGGCGCTGATCCATGGCATCCAATTTCGCCATTATTGTCTGCACAATCTCCAGTCCTGCATCCAGTCCTGCATCCGCTCTCCAATGGATGAGGCCGTCTTGGCTCCGGTATGCCCTCGGGAATAAGAGATGGTGAGGGTGGCTGCCTCCTTATTCTCTTGTTCCTGTAAACCAGGTTGAGCCTCCCTCTCATTATTGTGTACCCTCTGTAAGGACTCCAACAACTGAGAAACAACAACATAGTTACCACCGTCTGCAAGTCCTCAATCCTGGAGTCCATTTTCTCTAAATGATCCTGTGAATTTTGCAGCACCCCCATTAGCGTGGGCACAACCCCATCCAGAGAGGATCCATCATCCCTCTCATCACAGCCCACATCCAGAGCTCCTCCCAATCCAGCCTCACTCATTGAAGGCTACACTTGGCCCATCATAGCCTGCTAAGCCTAGCCCCGCTGCCCCAGTAACTTCCCTCCTGGGTAGGGACGTGGAACTCCTGCCCCAGACTTTCAACTGTCTTGTGCCAAGGCCTCTAGCTTGAACACGCCCCTGGCCATCTCTAAAATACCACCCTGCTTGCTTAAGCAAAGGCTCAGCCACAATCCTATGGCTCAGTTGAAACTCGCAAGGAGACACTCTTCACAGAATTCACCCCCAGGAGGAGCCAACAGGCCTCAGAAGAAATCCCCCCTTCCCCCCATGCACACAGCAGAGCCTCCGGCGCAGCCCTGGCGCCTGCTATGTCAAACCCCCAGTCCGGCGGCTTTCCTCTCAATGGCACCCAGCCGCCCGAAAAACCCCTAGGGAGCCCGAACACCTGATGGTGGGTGGGGGGAAGAAGGAGAAGCCCTCAGGCTTAACATGCTCACCCACGCTGCTGCCGCCGCTGCTACCACAGCTCCTAGAAGTTCTGTACTGCCACCACCACAAAGCACTGATCCCTTCCCACTCCTGGATCTCGCCACCCGATCAGTTCCCTGCCTGCCTGCCAGCCTGCCCTGCTCTAACCTTCCCTCCCGCGCTCTGGTTAGCTTTCTTTTGCCCGCGCATGCGCAGCGCTGCCCTAACCTTCAAAGAGCCTGGCAGGCTCCTGCAGCTTTTCACTGAAAGGGTGAAAAATGGCACAGCAGCGTTGCTCCCTTTATGCTATGGCTGACGGCCTTGAGATGCTGTTGCCATTCTTTTCCCGAGGTGCAGTGTGCCCAGAGTTTCTCTCCCACAAGGCTCTTGGTGGGGGTGGGAGAGATGATATTTGAATAAAAGGAATGGTGAGATTCCCATGATTGGTGCAAGTATTGCAATGTTACATTTTTACAAGAGCAATGAAATGATCAGATTCGTTATAAAATCATGAGAGAAATGCACGCCTCTAGACACTCTTACTATTGCAGCAACGGCAGATTCTTGCAGCATTTTTTCTTTCTAGGCTGTTACTGAGGGTTTGTGAGACGGCAGCTAATGGAAGCACGTATATTCTGAAGGTGCCACACAGCCAGGGATCCAGAGCTCTTAGGATGTTCAGGGCTAGGAATGAGGTTTTTTGTTCGTCTGCTTACTGCTGCTCAGGTTCAAATGCATGTACTTTCTGCTTGAAATTCCTTTCCTTCAGCAGGATGTATGTAAAGGAAATTCCACAAGGTGTACCTCTCATTTTCCAGTTGAAGGTATTTCAGTGGGAGACTACAGCAGGGCCCAGAGTTAGGGATTTAGTTACAGCTGAAATTTTCTGGGCAGCTTTTGTTGCACTCTGAAATTCAATCAGCTTTTTGCTCTAGGGACTCTCTCTCTTCCTCACTCTCAGGCCTAATCTATCTGTGATCCAAATAAAGCAAAAAAGTTTTATTAAGGTCTGAAGGGGAAACAAGCTCTTTGCAGGGAATAGCCACTTACCGTGATAGACTTTTCTGATTTCAAAGAGGTAACTTAATATGCCTTTTCCTGTGCATGTTTGTTTGTTTGGAGGTTTTGTTGTTGTGAGTTCCATTGGGGTGTCTCCATATCTCTAACAATTACATGGTCTGAAAGACAAGACTGTCAGCAACAGCTATGCTTACAAGTATCCTTTGGCTCCAGACAGTAAAGGGGGGAACATTTGTCACAGGATTAGCATCCTCAGGCTGTTGTACAATTGATTAAGAATTGCAGTGTCTTTTTCTTTGAGCTGAATGTAGTTTAGTTAAGTATTTGGCCTTTCATTAAAATTTGCTTTTTGGAGGGCTGTTTTTAATTTGATTATATATTTATTAAATCTCTTGGATCATTTTCCACATCTGTATTTGAATTTAATCTGGCTGTTTAAAAACACATTTTATTTGAAGGAAATTTAAGTGTTAGTCTATAAGTTGATTAGCTTCTTTTGACATCCTTGGTCTTCAACGCAGCAGATGAAGTCCAGTTTTATAACTGCTGGCTAAAAACCAAGCATACCCAGTATTGCTGTTGGTCACAACGCTACCAGTTTGCAGTGTCTTTGCAGCTAGACAGTTGCTGCTTCTGGGGTGTCTGAGACACATCGTCAGGCTTCTTTCAGAAATGACTTAGACCACTTTCACCTTGCCCCTGCGCATATTTTGGCTGTGGGAGGGAATGCACAAGCCAGGATATGCGTGGGGTTTGGCCTCTCTGAAAGTCCCCCTCTCCCCCCGCGTAGCTTTGCCGGCAAATACACGTAGAGATACAGAGCAGTGTGTTTACTGGCAAAGCCGCATGGAAGAGGTTGTTTTCAGACCAGCCTAACCCCACGCATATCCGGGCTTGCGCGTTCCTTCCCGCAGCCAAAATATGTGTGGGGTGGGAGATGTGAATGTGGTTGTCATCATTAGAATGCCTTAAATGAGTCCAGCTACAGGGCAAGAGACCTTTATTCTCTTCCTGTGCCCAGAGTCTCCCTGTCTCAGCAGCTATTTCCTCTAGACAGTGGTCCTCAATCTCGAACTGTACTCCGATTCTTTCCTTCCTTTCTTCCCACAAACAAGAGCTCAATTGAGGTGATGCTTGACGAAACACAGGATTGTCAGTGCCCGCTTTAAGCTCCAGGGAAACTTTTCAAAACGTATGCATGTAGCTAAGGCATCCACCTAGCATTGTGCTATGGAGATCTACAAAGCCCAATAAAAACAAATTCTCTGCAAATCAAAATCCTCTGGATGGGCTGGGAGCAATCAAAAAGCTAACTTGATTTCACTACAGTCATTAACGTGCCTCAATCACACACTCATACTATTCTAATTGCTTGGTCAAATCATACTGGGCAAGTCTGCTGACTCTGTGAAATAGTTCAGTGATTATCTCTTTGGACGTTACAGGTGAAGAATTAATGGAAATTCTTCCTATGCCTTTGATCTGACAGTCCCCGACTCTTGGGTACAGTAGCACATGCTTCCCCGCCTAGCAGTAATTTTCTTAGCAATCTCACTCTCGGCTGCATGCAGCATGTTCTTATGTGGATTTTAGATTTTTCAACGTTTATCAACAAATTTTTCCCCTCTGTTCAGCTGAGGGAAAGGACTTAGAAATGTAACATGACTATTCCTCTTTGTATGAGCTTCAGGATATTCCTGCAGCAGTTGTTGTACCATTTGCATTTATTAATGTGCCTCAACCACACACTCAAATCCTTAATTGGTGATGGATCTTTTACCTCTAGGCTCTTTGACAT
Organism: Sphenodon punctatus; assembly: GCA_003113815.1. NCBI lineage: Eukaryota > Metazoa > Chordata > Lepidosauria > Sphenodontia > Sphenodontidae > Sphenodon > Sphenodon punctatus. The sequence continues at coordinate 2,319,026 of QEPC01015736.1, read as the reverse complement.
ATGCCAGGGAGAACTATCTTGTGTTTGCCTGCACTGAACCTTTGCCCTCTGCCATTGCAAATGCACCAGTGTCTGCCCTTTATTGAAATACATGTTGAGGTATGCATTATATTGCCCCTGTGCTTGTATGGCATCTATTTGCTGCATATGTATATTCTAGGGAAAGAGTTTCTCTTGTTAGAAGCTCTTGTTCATTTCCCTCTGTATAGGACTCTTTGCAGGAGAGATGCATTCTCTAAGAGATGCGTGGGAAAGATTCCAGCAGTGAAGTGGCATCACCTGTTAAAACCAACTCCACATTGAAGCCGTGTATTTGGCTACCGTAAAATTAAACCTCAGTCATATTGCAAAACTGTTGTCTCTTTCCTGCAAAAGTGTGTGGTTTGTATGTACAAGCAGCAACAACAGTGAATTTGGCAAGATCCTTGACAGTTTCTTTGCTGCCCAGAGGACTCTGAATAGCAGCTTTAAAACCAACATTTCATTCTGCAAATTCCTTGGCAAGGTGATGAGCAACATAAGAGGTTTGGACCTATCTTTCTGCAGACACAGGAATATGGCAGCACATGCATTTGTTAACATTTGAAACATGGTTTTGTTTATTATTTTATTTATTTGAATTTATATTGCTTTTCTTTCCAAAGGTTCAGGGCAGCTCGCAAACAATAAAAATAGATCAAACTCCTATACAAAGATCCTCTTAAAACCCCCAACCCACACAATACCAACTCCCAATTCCCCCCACCCCTGTCCCAGTCCTCCAAATGCTTTTTCAAACAAAACAGTCTTACACTGCCTCTGGAAGACGCTCAGGCTCAACCAAACCTTCAGGGGAAGGGAGTCCCATAACACTGACGCAGCAACCAAAAACCTCTCCTTGCGAGCCCTTGTCATTCAAACAAGGCTGCAGACGGTACCCACAGGAAGGTGCTCCCGGCCAATCCCAGGGGCGGCAATGGGGCATGGAAGAACAGTCAGTTTTTCAGATAAGTGGGGCCCAGATCATTTAGGGCTTTAAAGGTCAAAACCAGCACCTTGAATTGTGCCAGGAAAGCACATAGTTAGCCACTATGTGACCTTGGGGCTAGAAATTACTTTAAAAGTAAGTTTAAGCTCTCTAGAAATTGATGGTTTAGGCCTCCATTCTTCTTGCTGGAGAAAACCTTCCACTCACCACCAGAGAAAAGGTGAATGCATCTATATGGCTGCTAGAGTGAAACTCTTTGTATTTCCAGTAGATGCCATCATGGTCACTAGTATTCATATGGCTCTTTTAATCCCAAATGAGGTCAAAGCTCATTTATTTATAACAAGCCTTGCAGAATCAAAGTTTTGAGGTAAATAGTCTTGCTTTTTTTTTTTTTTTTTTTTTTAATAGGTTCAAATAAGCCACCAAGTTCTAACCAGAATGGCTGGGTTTACTGGCAGTTGCCTTTTCATTGGCTTCAGTGACTGCTGCTTTCGTTATCCTCTTGGTATGCAGGGGAAAGAGAGGGTGGATAGGACATGTGCTCAATGTATGGCACAGTTATGTAAAAAAACAGGAGAGACACGTTTTAGCCACTGCTATTTGGGGCAGTGTTTTTGTCTGACAGCAGTGTCTACTGGGGAGGTGATAGTACGTAGGACCAGAAAGTTCAGGCTCTGCCTACGTGGAAAAAAAGGGTAGCTAATTGTGTCTGGGGATGACTGACCGAAAAGAGAGGTACTTGGGTGGAGAGAGAGTGGTATGCTATGGAGGAAGGATAATATTTAGCTATTCAAAATCGTTAGTCAACTCGATAATGGTTTTTGTTCTTGAGACCAGCCTACCAAAGCTGGTATGGAGATAGGATTTTCAGAGCCCTCGTCTTGTTTTTTGGAAAGTGGTAGTGCTCTACTCATACACTTTGTGACACACACACAGAGGCATTTCCCTGTATTCATTCTAGAGGCAGTCCCAATGATATTCCATACAGTTGTACTGGGAAAACACTGGTAGGACTGATAATCTCTCAAAAACTGGAATGAACTTTTAAAGGGCATCCACTGTACACTGGCAGCTAATTGTGTCTTCTTTTGAGGTGTCACACTAATTCTCAACCACTAACAAGGGGTGGTGGTGGGGGAATATATCCATGGGAGCTGCTGGGTGCTCACTGATTGTAAAAATCTGGCCACTTGGTGCTAATTTCAGACATTCAGGTTTAAAAATATTAACCTGACTGTCCAAGGGGTTGAAGAACACAAATTTAAGGCAGACTGCGATCATTGGTCACTGGTTAAAGGTTTATTTATTGCCATATTAAATAATGAATAATTAGAGCACCTTTGTGTGGGTACTGTCTGTTAGTTTTGTTCGTACCACAAGGGCTTGCAAGGGGGGCGTTCTCGGTTGTTGCCCAGATGCTATGGAACTCCCTTCTCCTGGAGGTTCCTTTTGGGCCTGAGTGTCTTCCGGAGGCAGCGTAAGACCTTTCTGTTTGTAAAGGTATTTGGTGCGCAAGGATAGGGGTTGGGGCAGGTTTGAGGTAGGGTTGTGAGGTGGGGTGGGAAATGGGGAGGTGGTATTGCGTGGGTTTTGTGGGTGGTTGTTGGAAGGTTGGAAGGTTTGAGGGTTCTGTATTATTGTTTTTATGGATTTTTAAAAATATGTTTTGGATCTATTTGTAAGCCTCCCTGAGCCATTTTTAGAGTACAGCAAGATAAAAATTTAAATCAATTTTCTGAGTTACACTCCTGGGGGGTTAGACAACCCACCCTTATACAAGAAATTCAGCCGTGCTCTGCCTTTTTATATTGTGGTTAAAATTCTTCAACTTCTGTTAGCTGTGAATGAAGACGTAACTGATGACTCCTGAGACTGTTGCAAGGGATGAAGGGGTGCTGACGGAAGGACGTGTGTCAGTGCAGTTGTCAGAGCTTCTGTTCTGACTACAGCACTCTATGCTGCTGTTTAGTCTCAAATTCTTCAACCGCTGTTAGCTGTGAATGAAGATGTAGCTGATGACTTCAGAGGCTGTTGCAAGGATGAAGCTGTTGGCTGAAAGAGGCAAGCTCCTGCTCAGACCTCCTAGCCCCGCTTCTACCATAACGCATATTTTTTCCTTGTTAGAAAGGTATTGTGGAATGTGGATGTAACACAGAAGCTCTGTGAAAGGGGCAGAGGCTACCTCGGTAAAATGGCTATTTTGATGGCAGTGTTGCTACTCTTGCCTTTTGTCTGAGGGTTTATAGCTAAGCTTGTACATAATACTAAATAAAGAAATAAATAAAAATGCTTGTCCTGCAGCCAATGAAGAGTTAGGAGGCTGTGGAGAGGAGAGAGGTCCGGCAAAGCTTGTCTTCTAAAGTTATTAAGCTGTATTGAAATACAGCTTCTTTGCGTCCTTTGTATGGGGTTTTCTCTTTACTTCCGTAATGTTAACCCCCGGTCATCTGAAAATCCATATTCGTCGGTGAGTCTCGTTAGAAAGACACCCAAATTGCATTCACACCTTGCACTTCTACCTCATGTTTTGTTGTTTGGGATTTTGTTTGATCATTGTCCTTGGTCCAAGACTTGGCATGCCTGCCAGCTGTCCCACTATAATACAGGCCTACTGTCACATTACATTTTCTGTCTTTATGTCCAATAACAATTTGATTTCCTATAAGTGATTTTTTTGTTTTAATGGTGGTATGGTTGTTGATTAATTTTGGTTTTTCTTCCCTTTCCCTTAGGTATGAAGATCAGTGATGCAGACCACTGGTTTCAATGATGCTGGGCATTTATAACTGGATTCATTAAGGAATATAAAGAAAATACTTAAAGGAGTCAATAATGGTGTCGTCTAGTTGCAGAATGCAAAGTTTTTGGCTACTTCTCGTAATTAGCTTCCTACAGTGTAAAGAAGGTAAGATGCATCATATCCATCTCTCTGAGTTACTGTATTCCAGGTGATGGGCATATTTTCCAGCTTAATTTTAAAATAATATTTTGCATTGAAAATGCTCCAAAGGCTTAGGATGTGTTTGCTGGCATAGAATCAGTTAATTACTACCTATTGCATTCTAGGGCTTAACTGTTCGTTTAAATGATTGCTATAAAAACAAAATGGGTCAATTTTGAACAATTATTTATTGCTTGATACCATGACAATGAAAAACAGTGTTTGGACAACTGGAGCACCAGTGTCACTGTCCTTGAGTGGCAGGTGGTTTATTTTTGGACTCCTTCTGTTTAGTCCTCTCGCTAATGCTGTCCTTGAGCACAAGCAACTTGCACGTTATATAAACAACACATAGCTGGTTTAAATATGATCTAGAGAGCAGCAGTCAGGGCACCTATTTTTACTTTTGCCGACTGGTCTAGCTGGTAATATAGCTACAAGCACTTTTAAAAAATAAAAATCAGTGCTGTGTGTTTTACAATTGGACAGACAAAAACAGAAATTTGGGTCACCATCTTAATTCCAACTACTCTCTAGAAATTAGGGACTTATTGTTATATGTTGCACTCAGGATTGCGTTTAAATTAAATTGACTAGATGAAGGAATAACCTTTCTTTTTTATTCACTTGTGTCTGCTGGGCAGTTTCCCTGTTCTGGTATTTTTGTTGGTGCCCGCAGAGTAAGAGAGAAATTTTGTTTTTTAAAAAAAGGAAAGAAAAAATGAAAATGCGGTTTAAAACCACAAATATTGCCAGGGAGACTCAGTACAAGGCACGGCATCTAAAACTACTTTAAACGTGTTTGGTTTTTTAAAAAATAATACATTTCAATTAATATATTTTTTATACGCACCACCTCCCTAGGATGATATAACATGGCAGTTTGCTATAAAAGATGTATGTTTTGGTGTGTAATATGCAGTCTTAATAGGGGTGTTGTGTTGTACTGCATAGTTCCTCTGTAAAATATATTTATTTTTTGTTAAAGAGAGGAGGAGACAAAATAATTCAGATGAAAACTTTTATTTGACCAGGTTCTGTTGGTGAAAGCAGACAAACCTTTGGGATGTACAAAGCCCTTTCTCAGAGAAGTGTCTTCTTTAGATTGTGAGCTCTCGGGCAGGGACTGTGTCTATCTTGTTCTCGGTAAAGCGCCAGGTACATCGCTGGCGCTATATAAATGCTTATAATAATAATAATAAGTAAGGAATCAGAACTACAGACTGGGATATGTGAATCACAATATGTGAATCGCTCGGACCTTTTAGACCAAATCCCTACAAATAATCAGGCAATTAAGAAGAGTTTCTCCATTGCCCAATTTGCCAAACAAACTATGCAGTCAAACAAAAAAGCACCAACATATAAGCTAAGCTAATATCTAACAAATAACTTAAATATAATACATAACATATATTAGTGTTACATGTTATGTAACATAAGCCTGAGGGTTATCCTTCAGAGGAATTCTGCGTTCAGTGTCTATTTTAATGGGGGAGGGGGGGTCTGTTTTACAACACAGCTGTTGGACTTGTATTGAAAAAGTATAGTAGTAACCCCTATGTCGATTTCTAGGAATGCAGACCAGACCACTCCTCAAGGGATATTGCCCTTGGGAGGTCTAGTTTTACTTAAATAGCTTTTAAGACTTTTTTCCCACCAATTGAGTTGAGTATAGCGAGTGTTGAAGACCAGTTCCTCCAAGGAGGCACACTTATCTTTTGTGGTTTCATTAGGGGGTAATTTGTAATTCATCGGAGACTTACATGTATGTATGTTCTTTGTGGCCTTTGTGTCTCTTGGTTGTGAAGGAAATCTTATTTTCATGTGCAAGTCAAGTTGCCAAATGGAAGGCGAAGTACTCTTCAACCACCTTTTCAGACTAAGGAAAGTAAAAGCTAATTAGGAGCACAGATATATACATTTTACAGCTAGTTGACTGGTAATTATTGTGTTTTTGGTGGGAAAAAAATGCATTCACTTTATGTGAACTGGTATTTAAATAGAAATGTATTTAAAATACAACAGTGGGAAATAGGGCTTTCACTACATGGGGTTTCCAGGTAAAGGTGCTCAGTGATAGTTATCAGATGTTATATATATTTTATTTTTTTTATTTTTTACTGCATCCCTAGTAGAATTGTTACATATATTTATCAAGAAATCACTGTATTAGTTTAGCAGTAGGTAGGTATTCAACAAATCGGCAAAAAGTAACAGGAAAAGGGAGTAAGGATTTATAACAAGCAAATTACTGCAATAGAGATATCTATGTGCTCGGCTTGGGGAGGAAAATTTCAAATGAAAGCTACGTATGCTGAATTTCCACGATTCGCAGAAAACTAATTTTCATTTGTAGCATTTCAAACCCGTGTTGTTCTCTTTCTTATTTTTCTTGCTTCTAGTAGCCAGTAGCAATCTTTTGATGCTACAATTCCGAATTGAATTCCTTTAAAGTTGATACTTTTTCAGCTAAAAGAAACAGGAAAAGAAATTGGGAGCCGCTAACAGAATAGTGCAAAATTAATTGTAAATTCTTAAAATAAATGAAATAATGTGGGTCTGTCTTCTGGAAGTGAATATTAACACTGAGTTGGCTTCAAGCCACAGAATCAAAATGAATATGGCCTTATTAGGCTTCCTCACAAGATTGGCTGCCTTCTGCCGGAGAATTAAGAGACATGCTTTAGTTGTTCCTTGTAACTGGAAGTATAACTATGAACAAAAGGTAAAATTAAACAACCTAAGTTTTGCCACAGGTAGAAGCACCTTTAATCTCAGACGTGGATCCCAGGTACTAAAGTGCATTATGGAATATTTTAGTATTTCGGTAGACTTTTGTAGTTGATGGGAGAAAAATAACTAAATTTCCTGCTGTTATGCTGGAATGTTTCTCTAAGGTTGAAAAAAGATTCCAGGTGTGGACCCAATGGCTCATTAGTCCATGTAATGAAAATTTTTCCAATCAAGACAGAGACCTTCTTGCTGTCACAGTTGCTTAACCCACCAGGAGTTAGCAAGCAGAAACTGCTTCCCGAGAGGCTCCGGTTTTATTTGTACTGTCACCTACCAAGTCAGGAATCATATCTGCAGTTAAGAGAAATTTCAGGTTTTGACGCACCCCAGGTCGAAGCAATTCCTTCCTACAGGGTAAAGAGAGCCTGGAAAGGACACATACAGGCAGGGGGAAGGAAAACTTCAGAGAGTTAGCACAATCTGGTGACGTCTTGATCAGCACTGGTTTGCTTTGGTTTTAGAGAATCCTGACAGGGCTTCATAATCGGCTGTCAGCAATACGTAGATAATGCTGCGGACTCAGGATAAAGAGAATGAGACGAGGTAGGGCGAGATGGGCATACAAGGAAGGAAAAGTTAAAAATTGTAAACTTTAAATATCTTTTAAAATATGCTACTCGTTTTGCATCCTTTTTATCAGAATCTACTGCAAGAGTTTCCATTTAAAACACAAGCCAGTTCCAAAGACATCTCTCAGCTTTAGAGAATAGCTAAAGTAAAAAAAAAAGTTTTAATGCATATTATTATTATGATCCCCCTCCTTTTTTAGACAGGAACCATTAAATCACTGAATGTATCTGTAGACACTGGTGAAATTAATTTTTGTGAGTGATAAAAGTTTGATGTTTTGAGCGAAGTCTGTAATACACTTAATTTCACTGTCACCCTTTCCCAATCAAAAAGGATACTTAACTGGGTTTTCTTTTAACCCACACATTAAAGGGCAGACAAGCATTACAAATTACAAGGTCCGTGCATTTTTTTTCTATTGTTTTGATGCTACTATAAAGGCTTAATTCTTTTTTTTTTCCATTTATTTTATGCCCAAAGTAATTTTTACTTATTTGGACTTATACCCCATCCTATCCTGAAGGCTCAGGGCAGGTTCGGAGGTCTGGGATGAAGCTCCACAGCTGTGGCGCGGCCATCGAGAACACCCTCTCCATCATTGCCCCCCAGTATATCCGGGGGACCTCAAGGAGGGTGCCTCCCGATGACCACAGTGGCCAATCCAGAGCCCTGAGGATGAGGTGGTCTTGCAGATAGACGGGGCCCAGACCATGTAGGGCTTTATGAGTCAACATCTTGATTTGGGCCTGGAAGACTACAGTCAGGGCAGAGTGCCGGGAGGGCAGAGTACCGGACCATTTCAAGGAGACGGTGTTGCAGCCTCTGCTCAAAAAGCCATCGCTTGATGTTGACTCCCTAGCCAGCTATTGCCTGGTCTCTGGCCATACCTTTTTAGGTCTCTAACCTTCCTTTTCAGGGTAGGTTATTGAACGAGCTGTGAATCAGCAGCTGCAGGAGCATTTGGATCGCATGGTTTTTTAGATCCCTCACAGCCTGGCTTTTGCTCAGGGCATTGCACTGACTGAGACTGTACTTGTGGCGTTGGTTGACGACTTTCGCCGTGATTTGGATCAGGGTCGGTCATCTCTCCTGATCCTATTAGATCTGTCAGCAGCCTTTGATACCATTGACCACGAGATGTTGGTAGTTCACTTGCGGGACCAAGCCACGGTAGGCGAGACTGTTCTTGAATGGTTTCGCTCTTTCCTGTTCGGAAGAACTCAGCAGGTGGTGCTGGCGGACTGTTTTTTGTCCCCGTGTGACCTCACATGTGGAGTCCTGCAGGGTTCTATTCTGTCCCCTCTCCTGTTCAGCGTGTATATGCAGCCGCCAGGCGAGGTCGTGAGGGGGTTTGGTGTTCGGTGTTGTCAATATGTTGATACAACACTCAGCTCTAGCTCTCATTTTCATGGCAGTCTCGATGCTTACTCAGTGTTTGGCGACTGGGGGGCGGGACTGGATGAGGGCTAGCCGTCTGAGGCTGAATCCTGATAAGACAGAGGTGATTCTGGTGGGTAGGGGCGAGGAAGTGTAGGCCCTATCATTGATGGGATCCGCCCCCCTTCATCTCTCAGGTTCATAGTCTGTGTGCTCCTCAATTCTCAGCTCTGCTTGGATATCCAGGTGGATGCTTTGGCGAGGGGCGCGTTTTGCCAGTGACACCTAGTGTGTCGGCTTTGGCTGTATGTTTTGGATGCAGACCTGGCTACCATCATCCATCCGTGCATTTGTCACCTCAAGATTGGACTATTGCAACCCACTCGATGTGGGGCTACCCATGGTGATGGCTCGGAGGCTGCAGCTGGTGCAGAATGCGTCAGCCCTCCGTCTTACATTGACGGGTCGCCAGGAGCCCATTGCACCAGTGCTCTGCACTGGCTGCCTGTAGTCTTTAAAGTATAGATCGTTGTTGTTATTATTATTTATTATGGTTATTGTTTGTTGTTAATAATAAATAAAATACCCAACTCATGGGCAGGGAAAGGGGAGTAAATTTGAGAAATATTAAAGAAACATTTTTATTCAGCAAACTTGGATTGCTTTTTAACCATTAATCTGGAATTGTTGCATTAATTTTAATAAGAGAAACTTGAGTACAGATCGTTTACACTATGAAGACATCGTCTTGCACAACTCGGAGTTGCTCAGCATCCTCAAATCCCATTGGAGGCAATAGAAATAGATGAGTCTGAGCACCTCTCACAGACATTTGAGGACTAAAGTCCCAGCACATAAATTTCCAAACATTTCTTTCACAGGAGTTAACTTTATTCCATAGGAGTAAAGCGACACTTGTTTGAGTGTTGGCAGGGGCCCATAACACCGGCAGGGATTAGGCCTGAACTACTGAAAAAAACAGACACAACAATTCTTAAACAATAAGAAGTCTCCATTGGTAAAGTCAGCTTTTTATTGCATTGCTGATTTTTATTTTTGCTTCGTCTATTTCTACAAGCATAGTGCCCAATTTGGAAGCATATATCAATACATGGGAATGTAAATGGCATTACTGTGGATTGAGGCATTAAATATATGGTGAAATCATGGTGAAATATATATCGGACAACTCCATATTTATTTATCTATGTAACTTCTTAGTTTGGAGCACTCTCTTAAATTACTCCCACGCATGTTCACCCATACAACATGCAGGGGAGCATCTTGTGTGAAAGTAAGAGTGTGTGGGTCCGCGGTCCCATGACCCACACATCCCCACCCACTCCCCACATGCAGAGAAGTTGGCAAAAATGCAGGTTGCTCCATGCATGGGGACGGGTTGTGTCCATGTACGTCCACCCTTTGCTCACAGACCAGTCTCATTTCGTTCCCTCCCATTGTAAAAAAGGGCCATTATCTAAAAAAAAGTATGAGAGGCTTTGTTAAGCATGCAGACAATGAATGTCCTTTTCTGCATTCCCTATCCACTGTGTCCTGGTGGTCACATGCTTTAAAATTAGGCATATTTTAAAAAAAATACTATTTCAGAAAAACATTGGAGAAATAACTAGAGGCTGACAGTTTTCAATTGAAAACTGTCAGGGTCCTCCAGCCTCTAGTTTTCAATTGAAAACTGTCATTTTAAATACTACCCTCCTATTTACTCATTGGTGTGGGGGGCCAGTTAGGTTAGTCTGCCCCTGGAGACTAATGGATCCAGTTGGTTTCCAGAAGTCTCTGGGGAATTTACCTACTGACCTTGGTGGCTTCTCTGTCGATGACCTGATCGCTTTGTGGAATTATCTTCTAACCATGGCCACTGACATGGTTGCACCCTGGCATCTGCTCCCACCACTGCGACATCATAGACATCTCTGCGACATCCCTGATTATACAGGGAACCTGAGGTGGCTGAAGTGGGAGAGGCAGGCATTGAGAGTGCAGGTGGAGCTCAACTCACTGAAGCCAACAGATTGCAGCATAGATCATTTTTGAAGTACTAAGCTATGACTGTGATGGCGGCGAAGAAAGCTTTCTTCTCCGACATCTTTGCATCTGCAAAATCTTGTCCTGAGGAGCTGTTCTGGGTGGTGAATGGCAATATAGATCTGTCTCTCCCATGAACCAGAGTCATCTAGTGCCTGCTGTGACAATTTTATTAATTACTTTGCAGATAAAATCATTCGTATTCATCACAACTTGGGTACTGCTACTTTCATCTGCAGTGTCAGTTTGGTATTCTGGAGGCTCCGCCTTGTCCTGTTTTGATTGGTTTCAATTAGTCACCTACTGATGCAGAATGTGCTTGGAACAGTGCAGGCCACCAGTTGTGAATTAGATCCTTACCCGTCCTGGCTGGTGAAGGCAAGACAAGAGATGTTGGGGCCATTGCTGACTGAGGTAGGCAATGCATCCTACCTCAGTACATTGTCAGACACCCTCAAAATTGTGGTGGCCTGGCCCTTGCTTAAACCATTTTCAAATGCTGAGTCCTCAGCCAGGTATTGCCCTGTCTCTAACCTTCCCTTTTTAGGGATGTTTACTGAACAGGTGACTGTCTAACAGCTTCAGTCTCATCTCAATGCTGTCGGATTCTTGGACCTATTTTAGTCAGGTTTTCGTCCAGGGTATAACAGAGACTGCGCTTGTGGCCTTGGCTGACAACTTCTGGAGATCGACAAGGAGTTTATCAGCCAAGCTGATAACTCCTTATTTATTTATTTGTTTTATTTTATTTTATCTTATTTTTTACAAATTTCTACCCACAGACAGCTCTGGGCGGCTTACAATAAAAACAACTTTAAAACAAACACAACAGGGAGGAATTAAAAAATATCCCTAACCCATTCTCCCCACCCTACCCATCATCCCCATCGAAAGCCAGGCAGAATAGCTACATCTTACAACAGCGTCGAAACGAGGGGAGATCCGGGGCCAAACGGGCCTCCAGCAGGAGGTTCCACAGTCGTGGAGCGGCCACCTAGAAGGCCCTCCCCATCGTGGCTCCCTGGCAGACTCGGGGGACCTTGAGGAGAGCACTCCCCAATGACCACAGGGGCTGATCCAGAACTAGATGCCCTGGTGATCTTGTTAGACCGCTCAGCGACCATTATTTATTTATTTATTTATTTATTTTATTTATTTAATAAATTTATATCCCGCCCCTCCTGCCATGCAGCCTGGGGCAGCTTACAACAATAAAATACAATAAAAACAATTTAAAACACTCAATACAATATAAAAGTATTTAAAACAGGGCTAGCAATATATAAATAATAAGTTAGGTGGGGAGATAAAGAACCGTCACCCCCCATTCCCAAAGGCCTGGACAAACAGCCAGGTTTTGTAACTTCGCCGGAATGTCAACAGGCATGGGGCCAGGCGAGCTTCCTCCGGAAGGGAGTTCCAAAGGTGCGGCCCGGCCACCGAGAATGCCCTCTCCATTGTGGC